>CAIGQW010050341.1:0-11516 GCA_903798125.1 Danio choprae
ATATATATATATAATAAGTTCAGACAGGCACATTTTGAGTTATGCTTCAGGACACTGAGCCTGAAACGGCTTCAGTCGCAGTCTTTCTATGTTTTTGAACTGTTCGCTTTGGTAACGGGTGTGAATTATGTCATCGTCTTCTTTTTCTTTTTCCAAGTCTTTCGTGTCCTATTTGACGCAAGTACCTATGGGAGAGTTAAGAGCTCTACGTTGAAGGCAGCATCACAGCCAGGTAACCATGTATGGCACGATTATCCCGTCTGTTTTCATCTGGTCTTCAAAGCTCTGTTGGTTCTCCGCTGATTCTCCATGGGGGTGAAAGTGCATAGGAGTGGGGTTCCCACCAAAGGGTCCTCTCACAGTAGTAAGGCCTTTTGTTTTGTTTTTTTCAACACAATGTGAACTGCATTAGCTTCAGAGTGTCGGCACAGTGACAAATTTCAGCACGGGGAGATCCGCAAGGGTCTTCCTCTGGGTGTCAACGTGTGTGTTTGTGTAGGTGAAGGAGAGCGAGGGGTGTCCATTTCTAGATAGACCTTCTCCTTCTGCTACTGCCGCTCTTCCTCCTCCGCCTCCTCCTGGATGACCTGGATGTCGTCGGATGAGGAGGTGGATGGAGGAAGGCTGGGACCCTCCGACTGCTGCTGTTTCTGCTGAGTCTCCAGCTCTTTGGCCTTCTCTTCTTCTTCTATGGTCTTCTTCCACACCTTGTGGTTCTCTGTTAAGTGCTGCATGATGTTGCAGAACAACCGACGTCGCCGCTTTCTTCTCTCTGTAAGGAAAAGGACTGGATTAGTAAAGTACATGTGCTAATCTGAAGTAGACTACACTCTTAAAAATAAAGAGTCAATGGTTCCATGAAGAACTTTACTAGTACTATAGATGGTATAGTATAGTATAGTATAGTATAATATTTAACTCTTTCCCCACCAACATTTTTTTTTCAAGTTGCCAGCCACAGCCGGTTTTGATGATTTTCACCTAAATATGACTATGAATATATGAGCATATTATATATCAAAGTAAAGAAATGGGCCTCTGCTTTTAAACAAACAAAAAAAAATTCATATGTGCATGTTTAATCACCACTTGAATGCAGACAGGTTTCATCAAAACTTCACCTTTACAGTGATGCATGTAAAAACCTTCAAAACATGTAAATGTCGGGGAAACGTTGTGTCATGGATGGCATGGAAAGAGTTAAGAACTGATCAGGAAAAAGTTTTTTTACAGAATCCAAATTTGTTCTTTAAAGTGTTAAAACTGCAGTGACCAAAAGTGATGTCCAGCCTAGGAACATGGATATTTTTATACAAAAATTAAACAAAGCTGAATTTTAAGATTAGCATAACATAATCCTTCTGAAATCTTTCTAATATGCTGATTTGATGAACAAAGTTTTCTAGTGTTTTCCATGTTTAAAACTGTTGTAACGCTTAAAAGTACAGATAACTTTGCAAAAGATTTAGATTTTGTATTATTCATCAAGTGTCCTTAAAAAAAGTATGACTGATAATGTTTTTTTTTTTCTTTTTTCATATTTGGCGAACTGCTGTTGTCCCTTGTTTCTGCTGGTGTTGTTCAAAGGTTTAATGAAAGTAGCTTACCTAACACTATAATGCAAAACAACAAACAGTAAAGTAAAACCCGTATTCTGTGAAAAGCTGCAGATTGGCTTTTTTGCTAAATAATTTTGTCAGTCAAAAACCTTAACCAAGTTCACTATTTTTCTCTTGCAAACAAAACTTTTTTTAATTAAAGTTTATTTAAACATATAAAAACGAATTCTGTGCAAATGACCTCTCTGGCCGTTACTTTTGGCTACTATTATAATAAAAAAAAAAAAAAAAAAAACCTTGATACTAGGACATGTAAATGTATGAGGTGTACTGTACTGTATATCGTACTTGGTTCAAGATCCTCGTCCAGCTCTTCATCCTCTGTTTCATTGTCTTCTGTTTCCTCTTCATCATCGGATCCTTCCTCATCAATCCAGTATCCGGGCAGAAGACCGGCAGCATCATAGGAGTTGCAAAGAGGCCCGACGATGTGCGTGATAAATGACTCCTGCAGCTTTGCTAACTGTGGAGCCGAGCGATCCATGAAAGGACTGATGGGTAATCCGAGAGTGCCTTCCTCATCACCCTATCAATGCACAAATATTAATCTCATGCTGCCACTGGTGAAGCTGTGTGCTTCATCTTAAGGGAACAGATCTCACCTGCTCATAAAACTCATTGACGATGCCCTCTGTCCATTTGAGGTGAAGGCTGCGGTCTTTGGCCGGCCCGTTGATATCTGCCAGCTTAATGCACACTTGGCACACTAACAACCTGTCGTTTTCATTAGTCCAGTCGATGCCTGGACTGTTCACATCATTAACCTGTAAAAAAAAAAGAAAAAAAAAAGAAAAATTCTGGATATACTGTATATACATGGACTACTCAAAAATGTTTTGAACAATTGAATGTTTACAAGATGCAAGACATTATAAAGTACAAATATAATGTTTAAGTTTTCCATTTAAAAGTCACAGCCACAGAATTGTCATGGTTCTGCAGTCACATGTACTGTATCTTCAAAAATCATTCTAATATGCTGGTTCGCGGATCAAAATATCCTCTTATCTTCTATGTCGAAAAGTTAAACATATTCATAATGTTAGAAAATATTTAGATTTTTTAATTAATGCTTTGCTCCTGTTTCCCTTAATCCTAGTTCATTTACACTAACGGCTTTCATGCTGTATTACACAATATTAAAATGTATCACTAATAATATTATTGTTTATGCAGCTTACATGAAATAGTAATAAACAGCTGCATCTTATAAACTAGTATTAACTAATTTTAAGTCAACACCAGTAAATACATGAAATAATGTTAACTGATTGATGGAACTATATTGTAATGTGTTACCCTAAAATTATTTTTGTAATATAAATATAAACTGGTAAATGGTCTCTTAAGAGATCTCAAAATGTTTTTTTTATTACTGTATGATAATGTTATTACTAACCTTAGAATTAAACTCTGCAAGGAAGTCAAAGTGCTTCTTCAGGTCTGTGGCGAGTATGGCCTCAATCACTAAGAACCGAAAACGCTTAAACTCAACGTGGTCCAAGTTGCACAGGAAGTTGAACTCAGGCTGGGACAGAAACAGGCTCCAGGCAGAGGCTGCATGGTGATTCTCCAAAACTGAGCGGTCATTATATAACACCGCCTGTGTGCAGACATTGAAAGACACATGGAGAGGAGAAAAGAAAAAGATCATGGTGTGCTTTAGTTGAGAGGTTCCATGCTCTAATTACAAAATCATATGCTTCTGATAAAACATGCACTGGCTTCGCTTCTTGACAACAGTGTGAAAACTAGATAAATAGCCAAAACTGTGCTAATGAGCTACTCGGAAGTACCGAAACTAAGGTTCTTCTAGGCTACAGTTCTGGGGATTGTTCATTACTTACCTGAGGAGCATTAGTGGCTACTAGAAAGGCATTTGTTCGACCAGGGTGATCATAGTCATGCATAGCAGCTGCTACATATAGTGCCATGAGTTCCAGAGCTGGAACATTCCAGGCCAGACAGCCGTAACTGTCATCCTGAAAAGAGGAACTTTTGGATGTGGCATACGCCACCCTGCCTGGAGAAATTCCACTGTCTGAATCTGATAAAAAAAAAACAAAAAAACAAAAGAGGAAACATGTGAAATAACAGTCATCATGTTTACATGCGGTCAAATAATCCATATGTAATCGAAATGACGGTTCAATCAAATACAAAAACATTTATAGAATCGGGGGTGGTTTATTCATTTTCTAATCCAATACAAGAGCAAAAAATGATAGCTAAACACTTTAATCTGACTACTTTCTAGGTTGCATTCTGAAGTCTCTAGGGAACATGGGCAGTGCAATGTTGACTCACATTAAAGGCATAGTTCACCCCCAAACTTATTATCATTTATTCACCTTTCACTCTATTATGAGTTTCTTCTCCTGTTAAATAAAAAAATATTTAGAAGAAAGCTGAAAACCTGTAACCATTGACTTCCATAGCAGGAAAAACAGATACTATGGAAGTCAATGGTTACAGGTTTTCAGCTTTCTTCTAAATATTTTCTTTTGTGTTCAGCAGAAAAAAGAAATATAAAAAGTCTGGAATAACTTGTGGGTGAGACAATTTTAATTTCTGGGTCAACTTATCTCATTTGTAACATTGTGTAACTAATTAAAATACTAAATAGTAGCTAAAACCAATTTGTTTTAAGGGGTTATTGGATGCCAAATTTGCATATGATATGAAATAACATTATAACATACAGTAATGAAATTAACTGTTAAGATTCCATTTAACAGTTGATATTTATATTAGTAAATCAGGGTAACACACTTTACAATTAATATGAATATTTTTAAATGGTCAATAAATTAGTTAATGCAGCTGTTCATTATTATTTCATGTTAGCTCAGATCCATTAAATTATATTAACCGATAGAACTTTTAATAAAAAATAATATACTGTAAAAAATAGCATTACTAGGATTAGTATATACTTTAGTTAACTATGTAAGTTAATGTGAACTAATTATTAAACATATTCTAATGGTAACAAATGGAACCGCATTGTAATAAAGTGACCATTTATGATAACTACAATAACTCATCACAGGCCTTAAAACTACAGTAATAAAACAAGATAAACCCACACCTCCACAGATCTGCAATTAGAATGACAGGTTTACAGCAAAGCAAACAGTCCTCCATCTCTTTGTCAAAGATTTCTGAATATCGTGAAGCTCTGTACTTGAGCCAGCCGGTGAAGTCAGTGGCCTCAGTGTGATTCAACACCTCTGCTTGCCAGCGCTGGCGGCCAGTGAAACAGCAGCACGGTGACTCAGAGTCAACTCCATTTGAGAAATTACAAGGGCCATCAGCAGACTTAAAATAAGCCTCGGACATGCTGAGCCAGCAGCCACCGCAGATCTCAATCGCTTCCCTTATCGAACAGCATTTGCGTCGCTGGCTGGAATAATGAAGACTGGGCAGAGGCGACGGCACCTAATTTATTTCCGATGGATAAGGAGGTACGCAAGATATAATTAGAGACATGACTGCGGATGCAAATGATACTCTAACCTGGATCTGTCCATGATATACTTCATATTAATGTTTTTTTGTCTGCTGTCTTGTCCAAGGGCACAATGGCCTCATATACACTGCAGATAAATTTGGCTGTCGCTTCACCTTTTAAGGCTTAATACTCTTCTATGCACACAATTAAGAAATTTACGGGAGTGACGACCCCATTCAACAACCAAAATAACTCCTGAAAAAACGCACATAGAGACCACAGAGGAAATTATACGCAGCGTGTAGGAAACTGAATTGATCAACTAGTTCTTAGTGACATATTTTAACATATATTAGAAATGCGTTTCAGTTCTGTATGTAACTAGTTGCCAAATCACAGTAAAAGAGGTACGAGTGTTGCCAGATCTTGAAAAACTGCCCACTTTAAGAAAATTTTTTGAGCAAAATCTAAATAAGCATACAGATGTCCATTAAAAGTGGACATGGCAACACAGCAAAGTAAGTTCAAAACATCAACATACACTATGCATCTCTTTTCCATGGCTCAGCTCAAATTGCAGAACATAATAAGGGTTTGGAAACTTCCAAAATAGTGAATACTAAAAACACTAGACGCTACAAATTTACTATGGTTGCAAAAGGTGTCAATTATGCAATTTCAACTTTGCAAGTTCTGTGCAGTACACCACACACACTGAACAATGTACATAATGTAGTCTCATTTTTAAATGTGGCTGTCATTCTTAAAACTTACAGTGTGTACAGTAATGGTAAACCATTAATGGCCATTTTGGGATTTGAATTTTGATTATTTTGGTATCAGTTTACACCAGTTTCTTCATAACGATAATGACACATGAGATCATAAAAGTACCTGTATCACTTCCTGTAACATGCTCATTGTGGATCTGCTGGAACCCTGGGATCGGCTGGGTGGTAAGATACCACACTGCATGAAGGACATCTGTGGCATGGACACGGTTGTGATCTGAAGTGAGAGAACAGATAAAATAACATGTAAAGCTTCGCTGGAATCCTTTCTAACTGTTCTCAGTTTCACATGACACAAATCTGCACTGCAGTCCAGTTTAAAAGCTATTCTAACCCAGTTTTCAAGTTTAACTTCACCAAGATTTGTTTTTAATTCTCACAGGGGATATCACGATAGCCATTCTCCAGAGCGCAAAAGTACGTCATGAATTCCCTCACAGGGATTTTGAAGATTTCAAACAGACCCGTGTCCTGGAACAAAGTGTACGCCACCTGAGAGAAAGTAACAAACAGAACTTCATTAGAAGAAGACGAGCAGTGAGCCATTGAGTCCCTGCAGATTCATGTTTATTGGCATGCAGAACTGAGAAAGATCACTAGCATTACATGCAGTTAAATCTGCGAAATGCCAGTCACATCAGATCAGACAATAAAAGTGGGTAATTGCTCAGATTTAACTAAATGGGCATGTTTTTAATTAGCTAAAAGAGAACCATGTTGTCCACTAAAGAGATGTAAAAACTCTTAATAGCGTTGTTTAGTTTCATTGGTGTTGATTTACAAATCTCAGCTTAAAGGGACAGTTCACTCAGAAATGAACATTTGCTGTTAATTTGCCTTAGATCATTGTAGGGGACATTCCTCATCAGTGGAACAATACAGATTTTTTTTTGCTGAAATCCTGGTCCTTGTTCATTCATATGATGCAGCAATCAAATCAAATGTTATTATTATGATACAAAAAAAAGATCAGGGAATTGGTTTTTTTTTTACTCGCGTCTCCTAATGATAAACTGAGGTCTTGTGAAGTGGAAATGGAATGTTATTTACAACATTATTACCTTTAATCCACAGGTGGAGGTACAAACAAACAAATTCACCAGCTTGTTTGGGAAATAATACCAAGACGTTTCAATGATATTAATAAAGCTGGAAATAAAGAAATATAAAACACATTTATTGGAATGGAAACATGCATAGGCTTATCACCAGCTTATCAGTTATTATGTCGGAGTCTGAACTTTTTCCTCAGCTCCATCAATGCTGTAATAATTGAATGGCTTAAAAAAGGGGAGTAAAAGAAAACAGAAAACCTGAAAAAAATTTCAAGATCATTGAAACCGGTTTCATTCAGTCTCATTTTACCAATTTAAAAAAAATTATGAACTGGATGTGACTCTTGGCCATTTGCCTTAGCCTATGAATTACAGGTAATAAAGTGGTACATAACGTTCAGTTTCTTGCACAGATGAGTGGTTTTATTTCACGAGACCTCAATGTATTGTCAAAAGCCAAGGGTTTTAATTTTATTTCCTGATATGCTTTTTTTACTCTCACAGTGTTCATTACCATTAAATTGCATTATTTCAACCAGCAAGGATCACCATTTTATCTAAAATATCTTCTTTAATGCTATTTTGAAGAAGAAGAAGAAAAAGTCACCTACATCTTGGATGGCCCGAGGGTGATTAAAAGAGCAGCAAATGTTCATTTTTGTCAGTATTAATATTCATATCAACAGGATCTTTTAATGCATTTATAAAGCACTAACATAGCTAAGTATCCTGCCAGTCTTCCCTCCTGTCAAATCCATCAGCTCAAAGATCTGGAAGTTCCAGGTGTTGATCTTTTCCATGAGCTCTTCATGCTCCACCAGCATGAGATCCAGCCTGAACTCCTCGTCTCCCTGCCAGAGATTAATCACAGTCAGAAGGTACAAGGTCTCGCAAGAATCTTAGCTAAGCTTTTCGGAGAAAGTCACGCTTGGAGTCTTTTCCAGGGATAACATTAAAATCATTCTGCTAAGTCAGCTAAATTTACGCTGTCCTCGTGCGCTCTTACTGTAGACCCCTTTGGACAGAACAATAAACCGAACGTTTGCAGAGAGAGATCCACAGCTATAAATCCAGCAACCACATAATAATGCAAAAGCATGGGAATGCAAATAAGCACTCTGCCTCTAAACTGCACTCGGCTTGTTCAACAGCTGGCCACTTTAACAACTGCCAGATTGGCCAATAAAAGAAGCAGAGGATTCAAGACAAGGGCATTTCAGGTTACGTGCAAGAAAATCGCTTCTCTTGCAAGGCGAAACAGCACTTCATAAATTAAAATTACTCATCCGCAAGCAACAATGGATGGTGATTTCAAATCCTGAGGCAGTGTTATATACATTAAAATAATGAAACCACGTGAGGATAAAGTGTGTGCATGTGCTCTACCTCGGGATCCAGTGAGGATTGCTCTGCACTGGAGGTCTGTTCCTCTTCCTCAGGCTGGCTATTTATTTTTTCTCCTGCTGTGTCTGAAGTCCTCTCCTCCTGAGACTCGGCCTCTAAACTCTCCTCTCGGATCAGGTTTTCCCCTCCGTACTCTGCTCCTTCAGCTAAGAAAACGAGTAAAAGCAACATTTTGAGTGACGGACTCTGAGTGACTCCACTGAAATGCTGTTTGTCACAGAGCTCATGAACTTTACCTGAGCGTGTTCTCTGCATCTCATTGACTGTTGTGTGATGGCCTTCTGCTACCTCCACGCTGGGCACACCTTTCAGCATCTGTCGGCCACAACTACAAAAACAAAACACAATTATTTACTCACATTAGCCTAATTGGTCTTGGCCCCAGAAATGAAAAGCAGTCAAGGGGTTACAGTCAATGTGTGGATTACAGGGCGGTTTGACCACCGTAATTAAGGCTTGATCCCATCTGAAGGACATTAGAACAAGATGTGTGGGTAGTCTGCTCTTTAAATATTGGAAAATAGTTTGCACTGATCCATATCTTAACAACAATAATAATAATAATAATAGTAGGGCTGAATAATAATAATAATAATAATAATAATAGTCTGAATCCTGCAGATTTAGCCTACTGATATACACTGTAGGTGTTGAAAAGACACTTTTTCCTCACAACTAGATGTTTTTATCTGCATATAGTCTAAAAGTAAAGCAAAGTTAGACTACTAGTATGCACGTGGAAGTTAAACAGTAATATAGTAAGTGTAATCTTTCATGATTATCCATTTATTGGTGCGGGGATGTAAACTTGTCACTGTTTGGTCAAATTCCCAATTTTATATAAAAAATAGGATGTCTTTGAGAATTGCATGTCTGTTGAAATAACCCATCACAGGTTATTTTAGATCAGAATTCAATCATTATCCCTAAAAACTATGAAAACTTAAATAGGTTTAATTAGTTACTGAGATGTAACTGAAAAAAGAGATAGGTCACCCAAAAATGAAAATTTACTCACCCTCATTATAAACCTTTATAATTAACCTTAAATTGTTATAAACCTTTATGAATTTCTTACTTCTCTTGAACGCAAAAGAAGATATTTTGAAGAAAGCTGAAAACCTGTAACCATTGACTTCCACAGTATGACAAACAAATATGCAAGTCAGTGGTTGCAGATTTAAAGTGTTATTCAAAATTTATATTTTGTGTTCAATAGGAAAAATAAAGCTCAAACAGTTTTGGAACAGGTGGAGGGAGAGTAAATGATGACAGAATTTTCTTTTTTTTATATTTCAAACTACTTATATAGCCCCCTCCTAATAATCCATGTATAATTTGCGCAGTGGTTACAGTACCTGGTGCACAAGGGGGTTGAGGCGGGAGCTCGATACTGCTGCTGAAAATCTGGCGAACTCATTAGGTAGCCCGGGGGTTTGTGCAGGTTGACGCTGGGCTTGGTGAGGAAGTCAGCCGTGTCGGGGAACTCAACCGGTGAACGAGTGACCAGAGACGAGCCAGGACCAGCAGGGGGGCTGTGACTCGGGGAGGTAACGGGACTCAGGCTGGGAGAAGCACCTACACCTACACACATGGAAAATAAAATCAATTAAGTTATTCATATATAATTGTAAAAAAAATCATGCATAAAACAGCTGTATACATCCTTGCTCTGATTATTGTTTTTCAATTTCTGAATGAAAATAACTTTGATATGCTTGTCACCGTTAATTCAAAATGCTGTAATTACAGAGAAACAGCTGCAGGTCTGTACATGTACTGTTAAATTAATAAAAGGCTTTAAAAATAAATATTAGCATAAACTTAATTGTTTGTCGGCCCAGTAAAATGTTGTGTGATAAGGCTGCTATACTGAAAAAACTGTCAGAGTGAGATTTTGTTTTTCTGCAATATATATATATTGTGATAAGTAAACAATTTCAACAGATGACTAGAATAGCTCTATTTGGAAAGAATACTTAATTTTGTAGGGGAGTGCATATGCATAAAATACAACACATTTAATAAACAAATGATTAAATATTATTAACCTTTGTTCCAGCAACAAATGTTAAAGTTTCTTGCAGCTGAATGCTTTAAACTTACTTGAAATGTTTACGCAGTAACAGGCCTTAAAATGTTCAAGTGAAAACTCTATTATAGCTAAACTTTGCTATTAATTCACAAACCACACGTGTTCTGAACTTTGGTGTTTGTTCAAGTAGGATCCATATTTGACCTCACATATCCTGCAATGCATCTATTGCAGACTCACACATATTGTGGACCTTTTACTATCCACACAAAGAAGATTTGTGAATGACAGTGAAGAGATGCATCATAGGTCACAAGAGCCGAAGTACTTCCAATTTTAATTGATACAATACACATTCATACTACATACACAACAAACATTTTCATGATAACATTATCTGTTCATTATAATATTCATATAAAATTATTTTTATATACTGTCGTGGGCAAAAGTTTTGAGAATGACACAAATATTAGTTTTCACAAAGTTTGCTGCTAAACTGCCTTTAGATCTTTGTTTCAGTTGTTTCTGTGATGTACTGAAATATAATTACAAACTTCATACGTTTCAAAGGCTTTTATCCACAATTACATGACATTTATGCAAAGACAACCCATTCTTTCATAATTACTTCTTGGAGTTTGTCAGAATTAGTGGGTTTTTGTTTGTCCACCCGCTTCTTAAGGGCTGACCACAAGATCTTAATGGTATTAAGTTCTGGGGAGTTTCCAGGCCATGGACGCAAAATTTCAACGTTTTGGTCCCCGAGCTACTTAGATATCACTTTTTCCTTATGGCACGGTGCTCCATCAAGCTGGAAAATGCATTGTTCTTCACTAAACTGTTGTTGGATTGTTGGAAGAAGTTGCTGTTGGAGGGTGTTTTGGTACCATTCTTTATTCATGGCTGTGTTTTTGGGCAAAATTGTGAGTGAGCCCACTCCCTAGGATGAGAAGCAACCCCACACATGAATGGTCTCAGGATGCTTTATTGTTGGCATGACACAGGACTGATGGTAGCGCTCACCTTTTCTCTCCGGACAACCCTTTTTCCAGAAGCCCCAAACAATCGGAACGGGGCTTCATCTGAGATAATGACTTTGCCCCAGTCCTCAGCAGTCCATTCGCCATACTTTTTGCAGAAGATCAATCTGTCCCT
>CAIGQW010050344.1:0-13032 GCA_903798125.1 Danio choprae
TGCTGTGAGGCGACAGTGCTAACCACTGAGCCACCGTGCCGCCTAGTGTAAACCCAATGGGAGAGTAAAAACTGTATGTAACTTTATTAATATACTGCATCTAATTTAAAGTTCAATATCTGCACTGCAAATAAATTCCAGGCACGTCGACTGAAATGATGCATGGTTACAATTAAAAATGATAATGAACTGATTTAACAAAATAATTCATGTTGCAAACACTGTTGATGGTCTTTGTGGCCATAATAACTTCATACTGTATGCACTGCAAAATAATCTTATGTCCAAAGCAAAAACAAGATTATTTCTCTTCCCCATTGTCGGATTATTTTGCTTGTTTTAATTAAAAACTCACTTATTTTCTGCATTTCTGAAAGCAAGACAATATTTTGTGCGTGTCTAAAATGCTTCTCGATTTATGTATTGTAGATATTTGGACTAGAAACGAGACACAAACTCTAAGAAAGTCTTTTTTTGCAGTGTGAGTGTAGTTTCAGGAGCCGGAGCGAGCGTTCCACAATCCAGCGCATCTGGCTGTGGGGTACACTGGGACATCTTAACTAAACAACAGTACCCTTGACTGTCAGAGTCCGGCTCTCTCCACGGGGGAAAACAAGGGGCCGTGTATGACTTTAACATCTGCTCAAGCTCACGTCTAGAGAGAAAAAAGAAAAGAGTCCTACAGAACCACCGAAGTGACCCACATCCGCTTCTCCAAACACACGGATCAGGTTCTCTTTATTGCACCGCCGGGGCCGGTTCTCAGGCCTTCACTGAGGCCCACGACACACTGGAAAAATGCTCAGGGAATATCAGTCGGAGAGCACAATGCTGAGGAGTTGCATTACTTTTTTACCAATGCATGATAAACAACTACAAACTGATAAGAGTTTAGACTTTAACGCTGTGTTCGAACAACATGAGAAGATGCCAGCAACATGCAATTTGTTTGAAAATGCCCTTCTTACTGAGAGTTTGTGTCTTGTTTCTAGTCTAAATATTGAAACATTCTTAAATAAAGGAGCATTTTCAGGACAAATAACAAATCTTGTTTCGTTTACGGAAATAACGAGCCAAAATGAAGTGAGTTTTTCCTTAAAACAAGCAAATAATCTGCCAATGGGGTGAGCGAAATAATCTCATGTCAAGGCGAAAACAAGATTATTTTTCTTACTCTGTTACTAAACAAACTAAAAAAGTCGAATGATTTTCTAAGATACTTTGCTGTTGACAGGTTCTGTCTGTATAACACACAAGTGTCAATTCCAGGTCCTGGAGGGCCGCAGCTCTGCACAGTTTAGTTCCAACCCTGCTTCAACACCCTCACCTGCAGGTATCAAACAAGCCTGAAGGACTCCATTAGTTTGATCAGGTGTGTTTCATTAGGGCTGGAACTAAACTGTGCAGAGCTGCGGCTCTCCAGGAACTGACAGATCGACGCATACATAAAAACAAGATTAATTGAAGGAACAACAACAGCCTTTTTATAAATGAAATAGCTCACCCTGGGTCAAATCACAGTTTTCATATTGCTCAGAAATTAACCAGGGTCAACAATTAATCCTGGGACATTTCACACTGTGCATTAAAGGGACAGTTCACTCAAAAATCTAAATGTACTCATCATTTACTCACTCTTCACTTGTTCCAAACCTGTTACGTTATTTTTCTTCTGTTGAACACTAAAGAAGATGTTTTGAAGAACGCTGGAGGCCTGTAACCATTGACTTTCATAGTAGGAAAAACAAATATTATGAAAGTCAATGGCTACAGGTCTCCAGCGTTCTTCTAAATATCTCTTTAAGCAGGTTTGGAACAAGTGAAGAGTGATTGAACGATGACAGAACTTTCAGGTTTGGGTGAACTGTCCCTTTAACAAACCACAGGTTATCATTCTTCTTTGCATGTACTCACACTGTACATTTTTGGCATTTCACAACCACCAAAGATCTGTAAAGCTCTATTCAGATGCAGTTGTTTCTCATGGGGACGACTGTGAAAGGAAAATCTCCACAATTCCTCAGTGATTAAACACATTCTTTGGGATGACGATAAATTCACAGCAGACGTCTGAGTTTGTAATCTTATAAATCCTGAACTAAAGGTCTTAGATAATCATTCATGTACTCAGGCTGCTTTTACACTAGTGCATAATCATTTTTAATACTGCATGCTTGACTGAAAACACTCCATGTCCATGCATTTTTACTGCAATACAACCTCCCTCCAGACTATACTATATAAGTGACCATTCATGCGCACTAGGCATGTGCATTATTTTTGCTGGCATCTGTGTTTAGTGTGGTTAATGGTCAGATGATATGCAATAGTCCAACAGCCCAATATAAGACCAATCAGAGGGCAGTTGTGGATAGCAAAGCCTCTGTTTACCAAAGTCTGCATTTCAATCTGATTATAATAAAACACAAGACCTGTATTTCCAAACTAAAACAGGGTCTTCAGAGTTTTTACAAGTCCAAGATGCTGGAGAAGTGTGCTTCCCTAGTGTAACCATAACAAAATATATACATCCTAAATGAAAACACTACACAGTCATTCGATAATATTAAACATTATACGTGGGGATCCTCAAATCTGGCCACGAAATTCACTTTCTTGCAGCATTTAACTCTTAACCTGATCAAACTCGACACTCAGGACTCACACAGGGCATCCGCATCAGCGCTGGTGCTAACATCATTGAACCACAACACAAAAACATGCAGCTTTAGTCAGGTAGTCAACAACATAGAGAGTTCACTGTCACAATCTTTCTAGCACTTCAGGAGTCTACATTATAAATGCATGACATGCTGCTTTTCTGATGCAAATTACTCCAACCGTATGGTGCATTTTAGTGGCCAAAAGGCATTTACAAAACAACCTTTGGATTGATCTCCTTTAGAAAGTGGCTATAAAATCATCACCCCTTGTGAATGGTAAAACCCCTTACGTCCCCAATAAACAATTACAACTACCTGACTAACAAGCTATGAATGTCATGTATGTATGTGTGTGTGTGTGTGTGTGTGTGTGTGTGTGTGTCATGCATGTCAGTGTCTGCTATCTCTGCCCGTGACCTAAGATATGCGTGACTTTAAATAAACTTCCTACTAACAAAAACATCTGTTGGCAAAAACATTACTTAACTTTGTGTGTGTGTGTGTGTGTGTGTGTGTGTGTGTGTGTGTGTGTGTGTGTGTGTGTGTGAAAATGTAGTGCATTTACTGATTGTTTAACACTGGAACTACCAGAATTCTATAGCTACTAGAATTACCCTAGCTGTCATTCTGACCCCTCTCATATAAGACGTCCTATTGTCACGTCATATATTCATTTAAATTAACCTTTAAACGTCGACATAATTAAGTCATCACCCTACATTACGATATATTTGGTAATACAGCCTCTAAATATATAGTTAGGCTAGTAAACCACCCGCAAATGTCCATGCCTTGCTTTTATTTTCACTTTTACAAGCAAGGAAGAAGGCTTTTTGCGTCAAATAATATAATGTTTTGAAAGACATATCTGCATAAACTTAAGTAATGTTTTTGCCAACAGAAAGTTATGTTTTTGTTAGCAGGAAGTTTATTTAAAGTCACGCATATCTAAAGTCACGGGCAGAGATAGCAGACACTGACATGCATGTGGCCGTTTTGACCATTATGGTAGTTAAAAGTAAAAATACTTGTAACTTTTTCATTTTTTAAAATAATTTTAATAAAATAACAATGTTAGAAAGAAATATACACATATTTAGGAAAAGTCAGGGTATTATAGGTATGTGTTTTATTTAATCAAAGTTATTCAATTGCAAAAATTTTAAAATGGTCAAAATGACCGCCTCAGTAGTTCTAGTGTTAAGGCCATTTGGTGCTATTTGTAATTTGTTATTTTACACCCCTGCCAAGGACCAGAGCCGGGAGCCACTGGTTTAGCTGACTGGGCATGATGGATACGACTGGGGGAGGGGTGGGGGTGCACTGTGGTTCACAGGGGAACTGGAACCATGCTTAGTGCAGTGTAAAAACCTTATATATTGACCAGCTAGAGATTGTTTAGTTTATTAAAACCCCAAATCTCAGAATACAAATCATGACAAATGTTTTGAACCACTTCAGTACCTTGTGAACTGACTGACAGACAGAAAGGACTCACCATGCCCGCCCTCCTGGCGATGACCGTGTGGAACTGGCCGTCTGAGACTCGAATGCTGGTCATGAGCTTGTAGGTGCCGCTCCCCAAATTAAATGAGAACCTCATTCTGCCTTCCAAGATCTCCAGGGCCAGAAACTCTGCCTTGTCCCCGGTTTGGTTGTCGTGATTGTACATGAGCAGGGCGTTTTCCTTCAGTGTGGCGAACTTGATGTAGATGTAGTTGTTGTTGGGGTCGAGGCTGGGAAACTCCATGTAGGAGAGCTCCTCAAATCCGTAACTGTTGAGTTCACAGTGCTTTCCAAACACACCTGCAGGGGATTGAGAGAGTGATTTATGGACTGCCGGCGGCACAGGAATTTCTCGCAGGGAGAAATTCAAGGCAATTCATGACATCCGTGGTGCAAAACAAAAAATATGGATGACCATTTAACATGGTATGTGTGAACTGACAAATTCACACTGCAGTTCATTATCTGTAATCTACAACACATTTGTTTCTGCATCTTCTATTACAGTCTCACACACAGTCTAGAATTAATAGCAGGACCTTGAGCTGGTCCCCCGGCTGAAATGATGACTTACCAAAAGGACAGTGACAGTAATAGCCTTCCACACGGTTCTGGCAGGAACCCCCATTAAAACAGGGGTTACACTCACAGTAATTGATGATGGAGTCACAGGCTTTCCCTGAATTCATGAAACAACACCAATGAAAACAGTGAGGTGAGCATGACACACGAAAATGACTGTTCTCACATGGGGCTCCCAGAATCCCTTGTGTTTTCTTTCTCTCTCACATATCGCTGGGGCACTTTATCTTTTTAATACAAACAGCTTGAAGTCTTACACCTTGTAAAATGACCCACATTTCTAAGAAAGAGAGGGTAAAAGTCTGTCAGGAAGGTATAAGCTGTGCACACATACGTCAGCTGGACTGGTTCTGGGAGACCCATAAAAGAGTTGCTGATATAAAACACACACACACACACACACACACACACACACACACACACACACACACACACACACACACACACACACACAAATATGCTGAGGACTGTGGCAAATGCACATACAAATGATCAAGCATATACTTAATGTGAGCTCTATTTTCTGCTTGTGTATGCAGCACTTGAAGACAAATGGCACGAAGAATGAAAACTCCATCACCGCTAGCAAAACAGGAAGTGTGGGGTTCAACTGGAGTGCATGCGCACTACTGTAAGTCAATAGGTGTAATTCTCTAGCAACCCCATTCATCTGGGGCCTCCAATGTGAACACACTGCAGGCGTTTGTTATGATCAGAATACAAAGAAAAAAGAATGGTAATGACTCAGAGCCTGAGACTAAACGTCTGTTATGCCTCCATCTTGTCCAAAAGCTACAACCAACACCTGCCCAAACAGAGCAGATTCAAGTCAAGGCTATCACACATGCTTATGCAGATCTGACCATCACAAACACAGATCTATGCTTCCATAAACATATTTAAAGTCACTCAAATAATGTCATCACCCCAGATTTAAAAACATCACTCATGCTAAGTAACAATTCCTTTGACACAGCTGATGCTACATTAATTTCCCCCTTCAAAAGATCTCTGCATTAAAAAATGCATTTTTAAAATAGACCGAATGAAGCCAGATGGCTCTTAAACTCATAGATCTCTCTCGGAGTCAAACAGTATACACACAGATTAACTCAAAAACACACATGAAATCTGAGGGCGGTTCATGGCCTTCTATGTCCTTATTAGGGTGAGAATCTGATGATCTCCCTTCATTAAAGTAAACATGACAAGTTGATCTGCATCACAGCTGATACCTCCCAGTCTGTGACCCTAACAGCAAACTACTTTTGGCAACGGCCACTGTATGCTTGGGTTACAACACCCCTCCAATTACTTAGAAGCAAATATTTTTCTTGGCCTATAATGTTAACAAACTTGTGTGCAAGCTGTGTGTATGTGTCCGACTAACATCTGCGGCTGTGTTACTGGTAAAATGCAAATATGGTTAGACTGTACCTGCAAATCCAGACTTGCACAGGCAGTTAAAGCCTCCAGGGTAATTCTGGCATAGTGCCCCATTCTGGCAGGGGTTTGAAAGGCACTCGTTGATGTCCCTCTCACAAGCCATCCCAGTGAAACCATCTGGACACGAGCATGAGAATCCTCCCACCAAGTTGTGGCAAGTTCCACCATTGTGGCAAGGTGTCGGCTGGCACTCATCAATGTCAGTCTCACAAAGGGCACCGGCATACCCTGGCCTGCAGTTACAGGCATATGGCTGTAGGGGCTGATTTGAGACAAGGATAACCGGGACACTCTCCTCAGTCTTCATTTCTGGGCCAACACCTAAACGCCTCTTGCAGCTGCCCCCATTTTGACATGGATTGTGGAAGCAGGGATCATGGTCCACAGAGTCAATCTTAACTCCACTTTGTCTGTGCAGAACCTCCTTAATACTCTGGAAGAAAGTTGCTACTCCACTTGGATTAACATACTGGCTGTGACCTCTCTTGACTGCAGCCATCAAAAAAGTACTGTTATTAAGTTCAAACACCCCATAGATCTGGACTCCAGTGCCCAAACCAGCTAGCTGTGAATTGGCAATGCGCAAGAAACTGAGGTAGTGATTGGTAAGAAAGTCACTGGTGCTTTGGGAGATGACACGTATCAGGATGCTATTGTCCACTGTGGCATTATTGAACCCAATGAAGAAAACTCGCACATGGCTGTTGACAGCACTGTGGACACCATCGTTGCTACGTACCGATAAATCAAAAGTGCCATCTGTGGAGCGACTATTAGAGATGAGGTCACAGGTTCCTGTGGGAATGCTGAAGAGGAGAGCCGCTGGCGGAGTCAGAGAACACTGAAATGTGTCTTGGATATCTGGATCCTGTGGCTTCACCACCCCCAGGGATCCTCCAGGGAACATATTTCCAAAATAATGAACGTAGATCTCTACAGAGCGAGACTCTGAGGGATTATCATTCTGATCATTGACTTTGATGTGGACAGTTCCTGTTGAGGACATCTGAGGAATTCCTGAGTCTTTGATGATCACAGAGAGGTAGAAATCACTTATCTGCTCTCGGTCGACCTCCCGGCTGGTGGTGAGCTCCCCAGTTGGACTGATGGTAAAGTAGCTGGATGCTGCCCCAGTGCTGACAAGACTGTACGTGAATGGGCCTTGATTTGGTGCAAGATCTCGATCACTTGAACTGAGTGTCATCACAGATGTTCCTGCCCTCTGGTTCTCCATCACCTCCCCATATGTAGTCACCAAAGTTGGTCCATTATCGTTAATATCTTCCAGAGTCACAATTAAAATGGCACTACCAGTGGCAGCTGGAGAACCTGAGTCTACTGCCAGGATGGTGAGGTTATAGACAGGGACAGTTTCCCGATCCAGTTCTGATGCCACAGACACCTGTCCTGTCTGTGGGTTGATGGTGAAGGTATTTCTTTCATGGTTGGCAGCAATGGCATAGGTGAATCTGCTCCAGCTAGGTACAGAATCTGAATCCTCAGCACTAACAAATGTAACCAGGCCTCCAGGAGACAGACCCTCATTCACCTGAACATCATAGAGTTCCTGGGTGAATTCTGGAGGATCGTTGGCATCCAGAACTGTAATGTTTACAAGCACCTCATCAATATCTGCCCCCCTTATGCTCCCTGCGTTCTTAGCTAAAACTTTCAGGGAAATCTTTTCTTCTTTTTCACGATCAAGTGATCCTGAGACGTAGATCTGGCCTGTTTTCTTATTAATGCTAAACCCCCTTTTTCTGCTTCTTCCAAAAATCAGGTAATACACTACACCATCTTCTCCCAAGTCTCTGTCACTAGCAAACACCTCCCCAACAACTGTGCCTTTAGGCGCTGCCTCTGAGACCTCAAAGTAATACTGCTTTGACACAAAACGAGGGACGTACTCATTAGCACCTTTCAGCTGAATGTTAACATATGCAAAGCTGCATCTTTCTTCATCTGGTACGTTAAAGGCTTTGACAGTCAGGTGGTACACCTGTTTAGCTTCATAGTCCAGGAAACCTTGTGTGGTGATGATTCCTGTATTGGGGTCAATTATGAACAAGTCACTGTCTGATGACTGAATCACGTATGCCATCAGGGCATTTGAACCTGAGTCTTTATCAGTTGCATTCATTTTAACCACAGTAGTCCCACTGGGGACATTCTCCTGAACGACTGGGAAGTACTCAACTGGGTCAAATACAGGGGGGTTATCATTTACATCAGTGACCTGGATGTTAACTGTGACATAGCTTGTCTTGGCGATCCACCCTCCATCTGTTGCAGAAACTCTGAGTTCATGCTTCTGTTTTGTTTCGAAATCAAGTGTCTTTGCTAGGGATAAAACACCTGTTTGACTGTGAACTGAAAACAAGCCATCGGCATTACCTGATGAGATGTTGTATGTAATAAGGCCATTCATTTGTTTGTCCTTGTCCTTATCTCGAGCTGAAAGCGTGCGGATTGCTGTGCCGACAGTCAGAGCTTCAGACACAGTGACTGTTACTTGGTTTTGTGAAAACTCAGGAGTATGATGGTTCTCTTCTGTCACAGCTATTTTCACTGTTGTCCTATCAGAAAGAGGAGGGTTCCCTTTGTCACTCGCTGTTACTTCAAGCAGGTAAACTTTATTTGTGTCGGCAGTGAGGGAGGAGGCTACTGTAACTGATCCAGTTTGTTTATCCAAGCGGAACTTGTTGGAACTGTTACCTCCAGATATTGCATACTCTATTTCAGAGTTGAGCCCAAAGTCCTTTTTATCGTGGGCTGTTACTTTGAGAAGTCTAGTACCGACCTTCACACTTTTAGTCACAGGAGTGAAGTATAAAGAAGATTCGAATGTGGGTGGGTTATCATTGCTATCAACTACATTTATCATAACTGTGGTTTCGCTCATGAGCGGCTTGATGCCTCGGTCTGAAGCAGTGACAATGAAACTATGCCGGTTTACATTGATGTTGTTGTGGCCACTAGAGTTTTGATACCTCAGCTGCTGTTTAATGAAGATCTCACCAGAACTGGAGTTGATTCGGAAGTACTCCGTTTGAGATCTGATAAAGTAAAAGATTTTTCCATTGAAACCCTCATCAGGATCTGTTGCAGAGACTTGAGTCACAGTGGATCCAATCTCAGTAAGCTCAGGGTAGTCCAAATAATATGATGGCTTGCTAAATTTTGGGGCATTATCATTAATATCTGTTACAAATATTGTGACATCTGTGCTAACAGTCCACCCTGAATCATGTGCTGAGACTTTGGCAATGTAGTGGTCTGTGTCTTCTCTGTTCAGAGGTCTACTGATCGTGATGTCTCCTGTGCTGGGGTGGATGATGAAGGGAAGACTTGCGTCAGTGATGGAGTATCGGCTTATAGCGTTAGCACCTGCGTCTTCATCTGTGGTGGTCACTCGGGTGACAGTGAATCCCACTGGTGCATTTTCAGGTACAGTGGCACTGAAGATTTTTGAGAATCTGGGAGCGTTATCATTGACATCCAACACGCTGATTAAGACTTTGACTGCTGTACTTTTCGGAGGGATGCCCCTATCTGTTGCCTTTACTCTCAAAGAATACTGAGCAGCCTTCTCTCGATCCAGTGGTCGTGTGGTGCGGATTTCCCCAGTTGCCCGGTTGATGTTAAAACTGTTTTCTTTGTTTCCATCAATTATGGCATATTCCAGTTGCCCATTTGGTCCACTATCCTGGTCCAAAGCGGAGACTATAAGCACACGTTGAGGTGAGAGATTTTCTAATATCTCAGCATGGAATGGCTCTTGCTCAAAAACAGGGTGGTTATCGTTAACATCCAATACTGCGATCTCTACTTTTTCATAAGCTGAATAAGGAGGGAATCCTTGATCTCGGGCCTCAATCCACAAAACGTACTTCTCAATATTCTCATAGTCCAAAGGCTTTTTGATAGACAGCTCTCCTGAAAGTTGATCTATGTGGAATGCATTGTCCAGGTTTCCACTTGCAATATAATACGACAAAGAACCTGCCCTAGGTGAAGACCCAGTCACCTTAGTCACGATGGTGTTTGTGGGTTGGTTTTCTGGGAAGGTGAAGGCTTTCTCCTTGAGTCTAATATGTGGGAAGTCTCCTCCAGTAACGAAGCGAACCGTAACTGTTGTGCTGTCTGTTTTGGGGTTGGTGCCGCCATCTTTTACGTGGACTGTGAAGGTGACCTCTGAACTCCCTGTGAGTTTTTCATTGGCCGTGATGGCACCTCTGATTGGGTCTATCTTGAACTTTTCTGAATTGCGTCCGGTGAGGGAATAGTGAAGTTGGGAATTTGAGCCAAAATCTTCATCTGTTACTGTGACCGCAAAGACTAGTGAGCCTGAAAACAACAGAATAAAAGCCATTAATTACAGATCAGACCGATAAAATTCAATGTATCCATGAATCACAGAAGACCCACCTGTGGAAGTAGAGGCAGGTATGTGTGTGACGTATGGATGATGGTGAAAGCGCGGAGGGTTATCGTTGATATCTGCCACCACCACGGACACTGTGGCAGAGCTGGATAGCGGTGTGGGCTGCCCACCGTCTGACGCCACTACCAGCAGCTGGTAACTTGCCCGCGTCTCTCGATCCAACAAGGCGCTTGTAATGATCAACCCTGTGGACGGGTTAATGGAGAACTGACCATCTCCACCACTCAGACTATAACTGCAAATCACAAACAGAACAAATTCGGTTAATTCATTAAATCTAATATAATTGTTTTTGTCAACTAGACACACGTCAAAAGATTTGATTCTTACTTTCATGTATATTTATGTATTCACCCAAAGTGTCTAACAGTCACTCAGTGTTGGGGGTAATTATGCTTTGAGATGTATATTGAAGTAATTCACTTTTTGAGTAAAGTTACTTTTCAGAAAAAGTCATTAGAAAAGTAATGACATCAGTAATTATTTACTTTTTAACGTAACTTAACCAACACTGCTTACTGGACCTTCAGTGGGCAAATTTAATCAGTGCTTGCTTTTCCTAGTCAAGCTCCTGACCTTGGGTTTGCTATCGCCGTTTGTGCTACAAGAAGGCTACAAATGTATATATTTTCTGTGTGTATCATGTTGGCACCTGCCTCGAGGCAAATATTTTAGAAGCAAAACCTCAGAGCTCTGTATCTTATCCTACAAGTGGCAGAAATGTTTTTCCTAACTCTTAAAGCACATTGTCTGAGCTGAGCATCAATATACTTGCGTTAATCAGAAACACCCCTTTCGAGCCGTTCCCATGCTGCTTTGAGTGTCAGTGGGGTTCATTTTTGGGGCTTGTGACACAAACTTGTTCTGACAGTAACATGCACACATGGCAGCTTCATTGTGCGACTGTGTCAGTGAGATGGGAATTCCTCACATTACGGAACAACGTGTGAAAAACAACCCTAGCAAGATGACAACATCACCCACAGTCACGCATCTTCTGCCCAGTTCATGAACGGCACATGATCTGTGAGAACTATGATGGACCGAGCTGGTTCTGTGAACTATTCAAGAGAAAGTTCACCCAAAGATGAAAATTATTCATCATTTCCTTACAATCAAGTGGTTGTAAACATTGAGAGTTTCTCTCTTCTGTTGAGCAGTATTTTTGCCCCCTCTATGGAAGTCAATGGCTGCTTTTTCCAGCATTCGTCAGAATATTTTCCTTCGTGTTCAACAGGAGAAAGAAACTCAGGTGTGGAACAAGTGGAAGACAAGGAAATGATGATAGAATTGAAAGATTTGGGTGAACTGTCCCTTTAAGAACTGAACCCCCCTACTGTCAAATCCCCCTGATTGGCTCGGATCTATCTGTCACACTTCATTATCATCCTCATTAGCATGTTTTAGGAAAGTGGAACACGTTGCCCCCACATGAGCTCACACAGGGGCACTTTAGAGACACACGAGTGATGGGTAGTGTTTTGTGTGACGTGGCTAAAGGTTTTTTTGGAGGGGGGGGGGGGGGGCAGTCATGAAGAAACTATTAAATTAAGTAAGGGATTACTGATAGCAGGCCATTTAATTATTACACGTATACTCCAGTTTCCTCAGCAGGTTTCAGCAATTGTCGGGTGTTTGTCCTCCTTAAACTGCTCCTGTGTAGCACTAGTTTCTTCCACATCTCCTCCGAAGCCTTCTGTTGTGTTTTGATGTGATTTTTGACTGTTGTACCTGTGAAATAACTCTGATATGGAGATGCTCAGCCTCACAGTGGCGCAGTGGGTAGCACGTTCGCCTCACAGCAAGAAGGTCGCTGATCGCTGGTTCGAGCCTCGGCTGGGTCAGTTGTCTGTAGTGCATGAGTGTGAATGGGTGTGTATGGATGTTTCCCAGAGATGGGTTGCAGCTGGAAGGGCATCCGCTGCGTAAAACATATGCTGGATAAGTTGGCGGTTCATTCCGCTGTGGCGACCCCAGATTAATAAAGGGACTAAGCCGAAATGAAAATGAATGAATGAATGGAGATGCTCAAAACCTGCCGGAACTACTTTATCTGGAAACAATGGCTCACCTTAGAATGCTCATCAGCCAATCAGAATCAAGCATTCAACAGAATTGGTATAAATATTTATTACATGGCAGTCTGGAATACTTGATTCTGATTGGTCAGTCTCAACAATCCGAGGTCTGTTAATCCCAGATAACAACCACTGAATAACAATGTCTCATTCGGGAACTGAGAATAACCATCAGTGAATACGTTCCCATCCATATACTTACATCCACATTCATATGTGTCTGCTTGACTGTCACGCTGCAGTTTTTGACTGTTTGGCATCATCTTGTGTCTGAATAATGCACAGGTTAGTGTATACTCCATCAGCTGTTTCT
>CAIGQW010050346.1:0-10013 GCA_903798125.1 Danio choprae
CACACACACACACACACACACACATATATACATATATATATATATATATATATATATATATATATACACAATATATATTCTTTTTTTTCTCATGTTAAGCAATTTACAATTTATATAAGTAAAAAAGGGATGATTATTTACTTTTAAATGCAATGTTCAAATTACATATTTTAAATCAACACATATATTTGTATATGCAATACATATATAACATTAAAATCGAATGATTTAAATTAATTTTAAATAAATTATTATTTCACAATTTATTTTTCTATCAAATTTATGTAACATACACAATACATGTTTATGTGAGGAAAATGCACTAAAATATAAATATCAGTAAAATTATACTTATATATTCTTCTGAACTTGTCTCAGTTGAACAAAAGGTGTCATACATTATATATATTAAATTTGAAAGAATTAGGATGTTTATTAAACCATTTTTAAAATGACAAGATTTTGTTTCCATTCAAAATGTAAGAAATCAGGAACAACAGTGTTCTGAAATAATCTAACAACCCAAACACCTTGTTATTTATTTATTTATTTATTCATTTATTTATTTATTTATTTATTCAATCATTCATTCATTTAATTTATCTAATTATCGTTTTTTTTCTAAACATTCATTTAACTTTTTTATTATTTTGCATATGTGGGAAAGGGTCAATTATTTATTTATTTACTTTAAATTTATCCAATTTTCATACATTTTTACATTTAACTTTTTTTGCACATGTGGAAAAGAGTAAATGCTTTTTACATTAAATATGATGATTTAGCAATATTGTATACAGATCATTTGAATTTAAGTCTTTGTTCTCTTTTCACAAACGATAAAAAAAAACAAAAAAAAACTTATATAAATATAATAATATATATAAAATAAAAAAATATATATAAAAAATAAAAAAATATATAAAAATTTAGATAAATGTAGATATATAAAATTTATATAAAATAATCAATTAATTAAAATACATATTAGTTGAAATACATTACACTATTGTAAAACCAAACCCAAAATAAAATAAAATAATAAAAATCCCCAAACTGTAAATGATAAGCAACTAAAATTGGGTCAAAACTAAATAATTTTTTTTAATTAAATGAACTAAATCAATCAATGGCTCTAATTAGCTGGCCGGCATGGCGTGTCTTTTCATCTGATTACTCAACATAAGGACGTCTATTTTGGACAAGTGGATCATGACAGAAAGTAAAGCAGGCCGACAGATGAAAGTGCATTCAGCAGCAGACCAGAGATCAGCCTTCACTGCACTTTATTAAAACACTCGCAACATCTGCTGCCATTAATTATGAATGTGCTCTGAATGAACTAATGAGAGGGTTATATTTGGTAGAAACGGGTCACACACACTGAGAAATATAACACTGCTGACCCAGTTCAGTCATTCAGTGATCTTCTGCTGGATTCATGAAAACGGACAATAGAATAAGTAAGAATCAATAGAATAAGGAAATTAATACACAAAAAAGAGGGAGAAAGCAGAATTAAAAAAAAAAAATTAAGATTGAAAAAGAGAGAAGACAAATGGGAAAATATTTTTTATATTATATTTATATTCATGATCATTATGATTGCAATTAGATTCCATATTCAATTCTGCAGTTCAGTAGGAATGAATTTTACATTTTTAAATAAAATTAAATATAAATATGAAATATTTGTACACAGAAGATTTTTGAAACAAAAACAAATCTAAAATTACAAAAAAGGAACATTTTAAAAGCTAAAATCTTCTTTCAAATAATACAAAAAAGGTTACAATTAAATACAATTTTAAAAATGAAAATCTGAAATGTAAAATCTAAAAATAAGTATTAAAGAAACGAAATAAATAAATAAATAATAGTAACAGCAATAGTTTTATAAAAGGGTCAAGAAAAAAAGGATATTAAAGGGACACTATTCTAATTATATTCATAATATTGTATTATTATTTTCATATTTACTTCTGCAATTGAAAATTTTTTTAAATATATATTTTTATTTATATGTATATATGTATTTTTATATAAAATCATATAAATAAATATATATATATATATATATATTTTTTTTTTTAAAATAAAAAACTAACCTATTATTCATTTAAATACAATTTTAATAGAGTTAGAATACACATGTATTGCATATTCGGCTTTTAAAATATTATATTTAATAAATATTATAAATTATAAATATTAGATTTATTCTTATTTAAATGTAAAAATATATATTTAAAAATAACAAATAAAAAAGATTGAAAATATAAAACACTCTAAATAAATAATATTTTAACAATGTTTAAAATTATTTAATTTGATGTCAGAAGAGATCAGTGTCTCTCTGTGAGATCTGGTGTAATAAATGGAGGAAAAGAAGAGTGTAGATGATGATGGTGAGGAGGAGGAGGAGGAGGAGGAGGAGAGCAGCTTTAGTACCATAGTGTATTGCTGAGTGAAAGCAGCAGGAGGAGCAGGAGGAGGCAGGAGAGGAGGACAAGAGACTGCAGCCGCCGCAGCAAACTGAACAGACGGAGCAGACGACTGAACAGCAGAGAGAGAGAGAGAGAGAGAGAGAGAGAGAGAGAGAAAGAGAAAGAGAAAGAGATGAACAACAGAACCGCAAACACTACAGCTCAAAACATGTAGACTGTCAACACCCATTTATACTTCTGAACCATCACACATCTTTCACTTTACCCTCATGCAAGCCCAATGTAACGAATGTAACTATTCATCGCGATGAAGTGAAGCACAAGATCTGGGATTGGTCGATTTGGTATAGTTGTGATGAGTGTTTAGTTGTCATAAAACCTTAAAACTATTTTTTTTTTTTAAATAAATGTTGACAGATGTCAAAATTATTAGCCCTCCTGTGATTTCTTTTTCTTTTTCAAATATTTCCCAAACGATGTTTAACAGAGCAAGGAATTTTCACAGTATTTCTTAAAATATTTTTTTCTTCTGGACAAAGCCTTATTTGTTTTATATCGGCTAGAATAAAAGCAGTTTTTAATTTATTAATAACTATTTAAAGCTCAATATTATTAGCTCCCTTAAGCAATATTTTTACAGAACAACCCATCAACCCACAGAACAAACCATCAATATACAATAACTTGCCGAACTTCCCGAACTTCCCTAACTTGCCTAATTAACCTAATTAAGCCTTTAAATGTCACTCTAAGCTGAATACTAGAGTCTTGAAAAATTTCTGACAAAATATTATGTGCTGTCATTATTGCAAAGATAAAAGAAATATACGAGGGGCTAATAATTCAGGAGATAATTAGTTTCTTCCGGTTAAAAATAAATAAATCTAAGCAACGTCACTGTTGTGAGGTAAAATGTGCAAATTCTGACTGGTGAATGGCCACCAGTACACACTAGCCGCGTTTCCACTATTGCGCCTAAAGCGAGCGAGCCAGTACGAGCCAGGGCCAGTCACATTGCCACTGTCACTTCCGGGGCCTGATCGGGCTAAAGCGGAGTTTCCTCGGGGCCAGCGGCTGGCCTTTTTCAGCCGGCTGAATACCTTGGGCCAAAGAAGGCCAGCTGGGGCTTCGGGGCGGAGTAAAAGTAGAGGCGGAGTTTGCTTGAGTCTGGTAAAGATGGCATGCCGCCATTACACTAGTTTTCCGATTGCACACGAGTACATGCGACAAAATAATAAATAGATAAGGGAAAGAAAACATATAGCTGGTCAGTTTCAATAGGCTATTTCATAAAACGCCTTATAGGCTAGGGGTCTTTTCCTTTTTTTTTGCATAAGATCGCCCTTATGTTTCCCTTTTAAATGTAAGGGTGTTGCATAAAATAATATGTAGTTTTAATTTAATAAGTGATTTTTTTTTGCTGCGTCCTCCTTGATGTTTCAATGACGCATAATAATCTTTACACCACCTTAAAGACACAGCAGCCAGTAACTGCTGTCGAGAGTTTTTGTCAAGTTTAAATGGTGTGTTTGTGCATGAAACGTCCACGTTTAGATGTATATATATGTGTGAGAGACCTATATACAATACAAATAAATTAAACTGTTTTAAGCCATTTTAAACTTTCGTTTTACAAAGGCCTATTTGAAAAAAAGATTTTTGATATTTTCTAAAAACAATAAAGTATTTGGATATGATGATATTAATCAAATCGTGCAAACAGAGCATTTTTGTGGTTTAGTGAAACCATTAGAAACTTCCTTTACAACGGATTGGGAAAAACTGCATGTAAAAAATGTGTTTTAATATTTAAAAACTTAAAAACTAAATTAATTTTACATCGTAATTCTTCTGCTTTGGGGAGAATCAGTTGAGATATGCCGTTCTGAAATGTTTAACACTACTTTTATCAAATGATACATTTTTTTTTCTTAAAACTGATGCGGATTGTGGATAGCTTCTGAGCACAACGATATATAGGCTATAGCCTATATTTTATTACTTGCTCTTATGTCCTGAAACACTTTAGATAACCGAATAATATGCAACATTCTTAAATTATTCTCTTAAATAAAGGAAAATTACCTTTTAAGTGTCATAGAGCCTAGGGAAAAATGTATGTTTTAGGTCTCTCCAGAGCATTTGGTCTTAATCTTTGACGGTGTCTACCGAAACGAGGATGCTATAAAATACATTTAATACAGAGTTATTACCGGAAAATTTCTGTGGTTTTATATTATGGATGGTCTGCTCGTTGGGTCGACTCTCCATTAGTGGCGAGACCACTCGATGCACGATGCCAACAATCAATCGGCGAGTAAACAAATATAATGAATGATAATATATATGCATATGCATATAGACATATAATGTAATGCTGTACAGTAACGTGTAATTTGTTTCTTTCGGTTGTCTTCATTTTAATCATTTTGTGATGATTCGATGGTGTGCTTTATCTGCCTGATTACTGCTGAACTGGGATGTGTGACGTTTAATTCGGGGGGTGTTCTGGGGCAATGTTCGCATGCCGCGCTGCGAGCTACTAGCCCGACAGTGGAAACGCGGCATGATTTCGGCCTCACTGCTCAAGCATCCAGGCTATTGGCACCATTTTACCAAATTATCAATAAAATGTTACGCGTTGCTTACTACAACTATCCCGAACGTTGAACGCAGTACAAACAAGTCATAACTAGAATACTATAAGAAAGAGAAAATAATCATTTGCTGTTTAAAAATGATCAATTTAACAAAACAAAGAGAGCAGTGTATGGAAAAACTACACATATTAAGTAATGAAATAAATTATTTCTCTATATATATTTTTTCAAATAAATAAATTCAAGTATTAGAACTTTATTACGTAACTTTTTTTTCTTCATTGAGTTGTCAAAAGAACACAAATTATCTGTGCTTTGTGAAGCCTAAAATAGAAACCACCTAACAAATTCCAAAGTAAATAAAATATTACTAATATTACTAAACTTAAAGACAAATGTATAAGTATTAATACAATGCTAAACGTACATAGCTTACACTAAAAAAAGAAAAAATAACAAGATCATCAATAATTTACTTACTATATTATTAAGTTATGTAACTAATTTACCAATTATAATAAGACAAATAAACAAAATAACAAAAGCTTTAAAATAAGTTATTATATGATAAGCATGAAATAAAAGATTTGAGTTTACTCACCTGTGTTAGAAGGTGATTGGCTGGCTGAGGTGGAGGGGGAAGAGGCGGAGGTGGAGGAGGGGGCGGGGCAGAATGTAAAGTCATGTGCTGCTGGCCCCGCCCCTGCTGTGATGCCATCGCAGGGTTATAAACCACAGGACTTCCATCAGGGTTGACGAACGGCTGACCTGTGCAACACAAACCTGACACAGTAAACACACACAGCAGAAATCGCAATCGCACAAATGAATTAGTACGAAAAAATTAGTATCGCGCGTTAACAAAAAATAAAATCTCCGTTCTCCGAGGTACCTGTCTGTGGATTGAGCAGGACGCTGCCTGGTGGAATGGCGCTGGCGTCCAGAGGAACAATGTAGAAGCTAGCGTTAGCGTTAATGTTAGAGTTAGTAGTGCTGCTCTGAGAGGCTGCGCTGCCCACTATGGGTGCGGAGGGATGAGGGGCCGCGGGGGCCATGGTGAAGGGCCGAACGGGGCCCGGTAACGACAGCTGAGCAGGCCGAGAGAGAGACCCGGAAGAGGAGCCTACGCTACTAGAAGAGTCTGAACCTGAAGGAGGACGAAGAACCAGAGCTTTACTGCAAGATTTAAGAGGGGGTGAGATGAGGGAATGAAAATGAGATGTCGGCCGGAGCGGATAATATATAAAGACAGAAAATGATAACATGGTTGTGGGGGACGAAGGCAAGCATGGTGGTTTGAATAAAAAAAAAAAAAAACATGATGGATGAATTAGGTGACCGTGGTATTAGATAGCGATTATTTAAGTTGTACTATTTTTGTTAATTGACTATGATTGTCATTCTTTATTATTAATTACATTTAATTTCAGATTTATTTAATTTAAAGGGTTGATAAAAGATAGTAAGGAATCTAAATGCATTACATCCAAATGGTGATTATTTAAAATATAATGAAATATAATAAAACAAAAAGAGAAAAACATGAGAAAAAAAAAAAAATATTTAGAAATCCTCAAATATTAATCTGAAAGAAAACCACATAAGTGTTTTTGCTAAGTAATCAAAATAAAAAAAATACATTAATAAAAATTTTTTTATCTGATGTTTATATCTGGAAGCAACCAAAAAAAAAAGAAGATGAAGAAAAAAGAAGAAAAAAAGTATGAAACCACTGACAGATAACAACAAAATACAATTTCTGATCCGCCTGTTCAAACACAGCTCTGCTGTAGGAGAGATCCAGAGGTTGCTGAACGGAAGAGGAGCTTCATTAAATATTAAAAATGATAAATATATATTGGCGTCGACTTCTTGAGCTTCTAAATGCCAGAGCATAAATAACCAATGAAGCCGGAGAGCAGAAGCCTCTGAATACCAATGTGCTCTCTTAGCCATTCCTCGATGGACATGAAATGGGTAAAAAGAGGGCAACACACACGTGCATGGACGCACACACACATACAAGGTCAATGCAAAACATGAACAGAAACAGATGCTTCAAAAACACGCTTGAAAAGAACAAAACGTTGAGCAAAGGAGAGCAAGACTGGGAAAGTGAAAGTGAAAGTAAGAAATGCATGTCGAAATTACTGCAAAACGTGTCAAGTTCGGCTATGATGTTTATCATTTTCGGTAAATAGCCATTTTTATGGTTGAAAGAAAATATTTAATTTGTTTAGACATGACTTAAATGTAGCTATTTCATTTAAAAAGCTTTATGGTGTATTGCTTTATGGTGGTTGGCATGAAAAAGCACTGATTGGAAAAGAATGTGTACGTTTTCAATTACGGTAATTTCGACATAATCGGTAGACTGAAAATTAAATCGGCTTAATTTAAAGACTACAGATGTCTAGGGATGCATGATATATCTGTATATTTGGTATGGATGAAAAGTGGATGGTTTTGTTTGGTTGTCAATTTTAATTCTTTAAACCATTTATTTCAATTAAACCGTGTTTGCGGTCAAAATTAAATAACCAATAATAAAATCACAAGGCACGAACAATTTTATTTAGATTAGCTTTTTTTTGTTTTTGGAATACATGTTGCAAATGATGAAGAAAGGATAGTTTACATTTAGATTTGAAATTACACAATAAAAAAGAAAGCAAGGGGAGGGGATTAAAAATAAGGCAGGCATTGACAATTTCACTGGAAACAGAACATTGTTTCCGAGGCACGATATTATTAAGATTTAATTTATTTTGGAATAAGTTTTGCTAACAATTAGGGAAGAAAGTCTGGATTTAGATTTGAAATTAGATTATTTAAAAATGCAAGGGGAGGGGCTTAAACATAAGGCCTTGATGATGTCACTGGAAACCAAACATCGTTTCAGAAGCACAAACAAATTTATTTAGATAAGTTTTTTTTTAAATACATTTCATAAACGATTAAAGGAAAGTCTACATTTAGGTTTGAAATTATATTTTATTTAGATTAGATTTTCTTTGGAATACATTAAGCAAACGATTAGGGAAAGAAAGTCTACATTCAGATTTGAAATTAGATTTTAAAAAATAATGCAAGGGGAGGGGCTTAAACATAAGGCCTTGATGATGTCACCAGAAATGGAAGATTGTTTCAGAAGCACAAACAGTTTTATTTAGGTTTTATTTTCTTTGGAATACATTTAGCAAAGGATTAAGCAAGCAAAGTCTGCATTTACATTTGAAAAAACACAAGGGGAGGGGTTTAAACATAAGGCCTTGATGATGTAAAACGGTGTAAAACGGAATATTGTTTCAGAAGCACAAACTATTTTATTTACATTTGATTTTCTTTGGAACACATTTTGCAAATGATTAAGGAAGGAAAGTCTACATATAGATTTGAAATTAGATTTTAAAAAATGCCAGGAAAGGGGCTTAAACATGAGGCCTTGATGATGTCATTGGAAACCGAACATCTTTTCATAAGCACAAACGTTTATATTTTGATCATAATTTTGATTTTGAAATGACTTTATAAATCTTTCACAAATAATAACGAGCTAAACAGCCAAAATGCACATCCATATATGCAAAAACATCTATATATCGTGCATCCCTACATCAGTCTACGGCCCTGGTTAGAGATCTAGCTAAACGAGAGAGTGTTATTTACTGGTTTTGGACAGTTTGCCCGTGCTCTTGCTGCTGGCTGTACTGTCTCCTCGGATCAGCAGACTGATGCCGCTGAAGCTGTTGGCTTTGGTCATGGCGGGCTTCAGGTTTCTGTGAGAGCTGTCTGAATCTGTGCTGCTCCAGGGCCGAGGGTCCGAATACTTCTGCTCATTCTCTGAGCTGCTCTGACGACTGTTTCCAGAGCGCCCGTCTCTCAATCTGCAAACACAATAGCAAACATGGCTCGCGATAACTCAAAAACAAAACATCTTAATAAATCTGTCTCTCGCAAATGGCGCATTATTGAGCTGATATATAATGTACACCAAACAAAAAAAAAAACCTACCTGAATATTTGCCGTCTTTGCTGAGTGTTGATGTAGGTCATGTCTTCTTGGATTCTAGAGGGAAATTTTATATTATTATTATATTGTTATATTATTATCAACATCATTTTATATGCATGAATGTCACCTTTAAAACCTTTAACAAAAAAGGATAATTTGGTAGAGATGCTGTGCCACATTTTTACCTTTTATCAAACTGGAAATGGTCTTGTACCTGCAAAAAAAACAACATATAAACATATATAAAAGTACATACATATTTAAACACCAGAAAAGGGGATATATAGAAATTTTATTAAACAATTATTAAAATATTATTATTATGACTACCAATTATTTCTCTTTGTAGAGATATACACATGTATACACAAGCATACACATGCATATATATATGCTCAGTTTTCAGCATCGTTACTCCAGTCTTCAGTGTCACTGTAATATGCTGATTTGAAAAAAATGTAAAATAATATTAATACAGGAAAAAAATTATAATCGAAGACAACTTTGCTACTTACAAATATACATATACATAATTAGCGTCACAAAAAAAGGGCAGCACGGTGGCGCAGTGGGTAGCACAATCGCCTCACAGCAAGAAGGTCGCTGGTTTGAGCCCATGCTGGGTCATTTGGCATTTCTGTGTGGAGTTTGCATGTTCTCCCCGTGTTTGAGTGGGTTTCCTCCGGGTGCTCCGGTTTCCCCCACAAGTCCAAAGACATGCACTATAGGTGAATTGGGTAAGCTAAATTGTTCGTGGTGTATGTGTGTGAATGAGTGTGTGGATGTTTCCCAGTGATGGGTTGCAGCTGAAAGGGCATCCGCTGCGTTAAACATATGCTGGATAAGTTGGTGGTTCATTCCGCTGTGGCGACCCCAGATTAATAAAGGGACCAAGCCGAAAAGAAAATGAATGATACCGCACGCTGAATGGTAAGAAAACAAACCTCTGCA
>CAIGQW010050348.1:0-11023 GCA_903798125.1 Danio choprae
AATTAATTCATTTATTTATTTATTTTTAGTTTGAGGGCAAAAAGAAGTTTGAAAAGACAATATACTGATTTTGAACACTTCAGCACGCTGCAGGGGGTAGGGTTGTAGATGTGTCACCCTGCTTGGCATACAAACCAATGGTACCTTGAAAGTGTTTTGGAGCCAAAACAATTATCTGTAGTACTGTACTGGACACCAAAGAAACGTTTTGTCCCCATTGAAGTTTTTTTTTTTTCTCGCCAGCATGTTGGAACGTTCCTACATATGTTGTGGGTGTGTGAGAAAGTCTGTGAGTTTTGGTACAACATTTCATCAATATTGTCTGAAATGATAGGAACATGATCAGGTCAGAAAGAGAATTTACTTTTTGTTCTATTGTAATTAACATCCGGGGGATTTTGTATGGCATCTCATGTGGAAAATCAATTTTAAAAAATTAGCCCCCCCAAAAAGTGTGACCAAAATGTTTACATTTAGCAGACGCTTTTGTCCAAAGCAACTTACAGATGAGGAGGCATTCAGCGATTCAACAAGAAGAGGCAATACACACAAGAAGTGCTAATTATATGAAGGAACTTGTTTGTGCTCAGAGAAACTAGTGCTAGAGTTAAGCCCTGCTCACACTGAGATTTCAGCCACAATTTTGTCATCTGAGACAAATTTGGGAAATCCTTAAAGACTCCTGAAATCCTTAGGCTAAAATCTGTGATCTTTGATCGTTGGTTTGACATGTTCACAGACAGCCGCTTAATGCCCTTTGCGATCAGATTTTTCCTCCGATGAACGTCTTGCAGTGTCAGAACATTTCAGACACTTTCCTGCAGTGTGACAACAGCTGCGATGACCGTCAATCCAAGAACCAATAGGAGTGCCAAATCTGATGCGACAATTCAAATGACTGCCGAGAAATGTCGAAACTGTTTTTTTTTCTTCCAGGTTTTATTATTGAAACACGCTGTGTGCAAAATTGGCGCTACAGATGGTTACATTTGCTGTGAGGAATCATTTCAGAACACGGGATAGTGAAAGCGTCACGGGTGGATGACATCAAACTCCGGGGGCGTTTTCTTCCATGTTTCCATGTTTCATTGTCGTTCAGTCTGACATTATGACAGCTGAGATATTACAGTGTGACATGGGAGCCATGTTCGTGCAATCTGACATGCTGCAATCATTCAGGATTATAAAAAAATCGCAGTATGAGCCGGCCCGGAGTTTTTTTTTTTTTTTCAAGAATAACAAAGATAACAGTGGGTTTGGACCAACATGAGGTAGCACTAGATATGATATAATCAGGGATAAATAATCGCTTCGTAATTCACTGGAGCACTGGAGAGTGTATCTCTGGTTTGTTTATTGCAGACGTAGAAATATTTCTGAACTGCTAGTGTTAAAATATGAGGCAATCCTTTCCACGAATTCACAAATCATCATGAGCAAATAAGGTATTGTCGATTTATTGTGTTTCCAGATCAGATGGATGAGGGTCTGGCGGGGAGACAGCGGCAGTACGAGGGCTTGATCCACAACCTTAGCAAAGAGCTGAACTTCTGCAGAATAGCCAATCAGGAGCTAAACATCAAACTCAGGGAAATGTGTGGCCCTGTAAATCACACTGGAGAACAATGCAAAGGTGAGAACTGCTGTTATTCTTGAGCCATAGTCGTATTAAGTGATCAAGTATTTTCTGCTTTGTGTGTGTGTGTCTGTGTGTCTGTCTGTCTGTCTGTGTGTCTGTCTGTGTGTGTATATGTGTGTCTGTCTGTCTGTCTGTCTAACTTTGTTTTTATGTAATAATGTTTTTTATGTAATAGCAATTTAGGGCTAATCAGGTAAATTTGTTAAATAATATTGTGATTTGAAGCGGGTGATGTCAAAAGGTGTTTGTAATTATGGTTTGGTACAAAAGCAGCTTCCAAGAAAGGTCTAGTCCTTTAGGAGCAAAGATGGGCCGAGGATCGCCAGTTTGCCAACAAATACATGAGAAAATTATTGAAATGTTTAAAAACTATGTTCCTCAAAGAAAGATATGATATTTCCCCTTCAACAGTGCATAACATCATTAAAACACTTACCTGTTTTATGTAGAATCCACTTAAATTTGTAAAAACTAATAACTTAATTCCTTCATGTCGTCACACAAATCGATTGTGTGGAGCCCAGTGCAAAGACTCTGTTTGTTTATTATGTGTATAGTTCAATATTTTGTCCTCTGAATCTTTTCTTCAGGTCTGAATTGCGACAGTCTGCTTTCAGCTGGAGTTCAGAACAGAGTGGCTGAGGATGTAAAGTCTGTCATTGATGCAGAGAGAGTTCAGAAGTCAAGAGGAGAGATGCGAGAGCTGGTAAATGCTCCTCTACCGGCCACATGGAGGCGCTCTTCACTCCCCTCAGAGGACCAGTACAGCATGGAGGAGCTCCGGCAAAGAGCAGCTTGTGAACTGCCCAATAACCGAATAATTCAGAATTCCACACACTGGAGTGGGTCAACATCACTTCCAGTAACACGACCGCGGAGAGAACCGAGGAGATCCAGCCTCAACACAGCACCACTTTATTCCAGTTCAGCAATAATAGATGTGCGGAGAAATCCAGTGTAGTGTAAGACTTTGTACATTTCCAGTAATTAACCATTTTCAGAATATATTTTATTCTGCTTCATTGCTTGTTGTTTACATGTCAATTATCAGTCATTTTTGAAATGCGCTGTTGATTCACTCGCTCACATTTTTAAGACGTTCTTTATCGAGGTTTATCTTGGACACAATTGGTAGTGAATGTAATGTAAGTGGCTTTTTATTTCATAAATGATGACAATTAAAAAAAGAAGTTGCCTTGACTAGTGTTGTAGTACTCTGGGCCGGCTTTAATCTTGAGATTTTTTTTAAGGCCTCAGGCATTGATTTTGTCTTGATTTTATTTCAGGACTTGACAAGGACACCACTGTATGGCAGGCCGTTTTTACAAATAATCAAAAGTTTTGAAAATTTTCATGCTACCTGACAAAAGTCTTGTCGCCTGTGCAAGTTTCAGGACCAACAAATAATAACTGGACTTCTAGTTGGTCATTTGGTATCAGAAGTGGCTTATATAAAAGTCAAAGGCCTCTAGATTACACTTATTTTACCAAAATAAAATATAATCATGCCTTGATTTTTAGTTATTTAATTAGGACAGTAAGGTCTGACTTTGCTGAGACAAAAGTCTTGTCAGTTAACAGAAATAATGTACAGTATTGAATATAAAGTCATGATGCAGTGGAAAAAGAAAAAAAAATCATAACTCAAACAAGCACCTTTTCTATTAAGCTAGTATATTGAATTCTGTGGACATTTGTATGTATCTTGGTGACGTTCTGACATGATCCACTGTTAATTTCTGGCCAACTCCGAATTTGAAATATATTACTGACTGCATTTGAAGCGAAAAGTTTTACATCCAGTTAGTTGTGGAGGACTGTGGAATGGTATTTCACATTGGAGAATCATTGAATTTGCTAAATTTTTCAAAACCGTGATGACACTGGGCACCATTTACTGAGATCATTACTGATGACCTTGCCGATTTGACACTTGCCTTTCAAACCACTCATTCAAAACAAATGATTGAGAAAGGTTTCAAAGCTTGGTGGACATCTAGCCATCTATTGACACTACTACGTTGACTCGATATTTTACTCTTTGTTGGATACTAGTACCTATTAAACATACTAGCATTTATTCATTAGATACTAGTACTTATTTCAGTATTGGCTATTAAAGTCCCTTTAAGGCAAGTCATTTTACTCGGCGGCCATCTTTAAACCATCTCTTGGGCAGTATGGTCGGGCTTTCTGTTTGAATTGGGAAACATCAAAATCTCCAAAATTGCTTGCCAAGATTACGATTACATTTCATATTAGGATTCACCAATAAAACTGAACAACAACTGTCTCTTTAGTTTCATTTCTAAACCTTGGAATCACATATAATCTGCAGAAACTCACGTCTGGTCCGAGCCCCTCTCCCGGAGAATCCTCACTCTATAGCGATCGATGATTGGCTCCTGCACTAGAGGTCGGGCCTTCATTCGCCTTATTGACCGTTACACTTTTCCCCATTCAAAACTATACGTGTGACATGTCTTGTGTATTCTATAGACTTCGCTATTAACTATGCTGTCATTGCTACTGAAATATTTTACATTTTTGGGTCTGTCGTTAAGATATCCAACTTCAACTATTATGTATTACATTTACATCTAGTATAAATATTCGATATACCTGTAGTTTTTCATTAAGCACAGTACAACATGCTTTAAAAAATAGACAAGATTTTTATTACATGCTAATTCTTTATCCATTAGATACTAGTTCTTATTCATTAAACACTAGTGCTCATTAGACGCTTGTACCAGTTAAATAAGTACTGGTATTTGTTTATTTAATACAAGCAGTAATTAGCTAGTGCATATTCAATATTGGATATTTTAACTGATACTAGAGAGTACATTTATTATGTGTTTATTTCTAATCTATGTCTGAAAAGTGTATCTATTTAATAGGTACAGGTACTGGCGTATAAAAAAACAGTATTAGTACCCAATTAACAACTTATATATAAACTGGTTTGTAATGAATCTACTAGAATCTAAAAAAATAAAATAAACACGTTACTTATAACGTTACGAATATCAAAACACAAATGTACACTACCTGACAAAAGTCTTGTCATCCCAGTTGTAAGAGCAACAAATAATAACTTGACTTCTAATCAATCATTTGGAAAAGTGGCAGATTTTTCAGATAAATCATCTGTTGAGCTGCATCCCAGTCATCACAAATACTGCAGAAGACCTACTGGAAACCCAAGATTCTCACGGAGATCAGTCAAGTTTGCTGAAGGTAAAAGTCGTGGTTTGGCGTTACATTCAGTATGGGGGCATGCGAGAGCTCTGCAGAGTGAATGGCAACATCAACAGCCTGAGGTATCAAGACATTTTTTTACTTGCAGTTTATATATTCAATAACATTGTGTGTTTAGTGATTTCACTGCTTTAGATATTTAATTAAGATTTTTATTTATTTTATTTTTTTTATTAAGATTTCCCAGTTAGTAAATTTGAGTCTTTCAGATGGATTTGTGAAAGTTATTATTCTTATTATTATTATTAATTAGGACATTGTTATTATTAATTATTAGTTTTGTCTTAAGCCCTTAAAGTCTTGCCTTGATCTCAACATGGTCACAGGTGTCAATTCCAGTTCCTGGAGGTCCGCAGCTCTGCACGGTTTAGTTCCAACCCTGCTTCAACACCCTTACCTGTAGGTTTTAAACATGCCTGAAGGACTCAATTAGTTTGATCAGGTGTGTTTAATTAGAGTTGGAACTAAACTGTGCAGAGCTGCGGCCCTCCAGGAACTGGAGTTGACACCTGTGTTTTAGCTAGTCTTGACTATAACACTAGCCTTGAAAAAAAAAAAACATTTTAATGCTGAAAATAAAATCCTGATCAACTCTGAGATGCAAGACTCTAAGGCTACGTTCACACTGCAAGGCTTAGCACTGCTTTTTTTTGCATAGCTGTTCACATTATTGTTATAAATGTGGCCAATATCAGATTTGCAGTGTGAACAGATCATGGTCCTAAACTGACCCGCATGCGCAAAAGTACAATTACTGGCAGCACAAAGTGTCTAATAGGCACACGATGTGTGTACTGTATGAAGTAAGCACGTTGTCAGATTAGGTTTAATATGATTAATGCCCTTTTCACAGACAACCGTGGTGTATTATATGAATTGTCAAGTGTTGTTCTGCTACTACTAAAGTGTATTTCGGCATTTGAAACCTAAAATAAGGTCTCTTGTGATTGAAAACACTGATCACTTGTGATTTTGTGCATGTCTTTCTGACCACCGGTGTGGTCAACTCATCAAGGGTTATGAGCAGCTGCAGATTGAACTGTGAAGGCGGAGTTTTCATATTCAGATCATTTTCATATCATAGTCTTTCATATTTGGCTCTGTTAATGTATTAATTAAAGTGAAATATAGCTATTTTATGTAGGCTTATGTGTTCTATTTATTTTATATGCAATTTGTATGGACATTTTTTATGTTAAACCTAACTGAACAATATTTTTTAAAAGATTAATGGCTAATGATTGGTTAACAAGCACCAGTTTTGCATTAAAAAAAAATCAAAATGAACAACCAATTTTTTGTGGTGAAGGATTTGCCCTGTGTGCCCTTCTACTATGTTGCTGAGGAGTAGATGATGTTTGCAGCACAGAATGAGGACGCATGTCGATCTAAGATTGTGTAAAAGTCATATGAAATCCTACATAACCGTTCACACTGATGTCGCATTGCAAAACATCAGATCTGTGTCTGATTTAACACCATATAAAAGTGGCACAAATCTGAATTGAAAAGATCAGATTCCATGTGGTTGAGCTGTTCATATGTCAAAACAAAAACAGATCTGAGTCACATGGGGGCGAACGTAGCCTAAGCTTTGGTTTGATGTGATTTTAAGTGGGGGAAAAAATCCGAGCCAGCCAGGAGTCGAACCTAGAATCTTCTGATCCGTAGTCAGACGCGTTATCCATTGCGCCACTGGCCCGTCTAGAGGTGGTCGTGTCGATAGTCAATAGTCATCGTGGTAATATTGGATTTAAAAATTATGGTAAAGAAGGTGTAAAACGTTATGTCGTAAGCATAAACGTGTAAAACGCTATCATCCTTAGCTTTTGTCCTATGAAAAAACAAACACTATTGAACACAATAGCCGTCTTTCCTCATTCTTTAGCGTGTCTCTTAAATATTACTAGCAAAATGTAATTGTAATGAAGCTAATTTCTTGGTAAAAATTAATATTTTGGTAACCGACTAATAAACGAAATAAACATCTAACATGCCTCGTTTGGGGTATGTAATCTTTTGTCCGATTGCGCTCTCATCTGGTTTGTTTGTGGCAATGAGGAACCAGGAATAGATTAGCGCCCTCTGCCGGTGCTGGAATATATTCCTCTACTCACGCTTCACCGTACATGGTGTGACACGTGACTTTACACATTTTTCTATCGGCCTCGTGGCCTAATGGATAAGGCGTCTGACTTCGGATCAGAAGATTGCAGGTTCGAGTCCTGCCGGGGTCGTAGTTTTTAGAAAACAGCATTGTGTTTGCTACATTGCGTGATTTAAACCAGCAAATAACGGGGTATTTCAAAGGTTTACATGGAAAAAATGTGACATTTTTCAACTGTGAGTTTTTCAGTTTTTCCAACCCATTTCTGCAATTTAAAGGCTTGCTGGTTCGAGTCCCGGCTGAGTCAGTTGGCATTTCTGTGTGGTTTTCACTTTTTTCCCCCCCGTTTTGGCGTGGGTTTCCTCTGGGTGCTCCGGTTTCCCCCACAGTCCAAAGACATGCGCTATAGGTGAATTGGAAAAGCTAAATTGTCCGTAGTGTATGAGTGTGAATGAGCGCGTATGGGTGTTTCCCAGTTCTGGGTTGCAGCTTGAAGGGCATCCACTGTGTAAAACATATGCTGGATAAGTTGGTGGTTCATTCCGCTGTGACGACCCCTAATAAATAAAGGGACTAAGCCGAAGGAAAATTAATGAATAATATATATTTTTTTAAGATATATTTACTTTAAAAAGAAAGTAATTGAAGAAAAAGAAAGCATGGAAAAAGATCAGTATTGTTAAATTAAACAATGTGGTAATAAAGCAATAAATTTATTAAAAATATATACTATATTGGGGCAGCACGGTGGCGCAGTGGGTAGCACAATCGCTTCACAGCAAGAAGGTCGCTGGTTCGGCTGGGTCAGTTGGCGTTTCTGTGTGGAGTTTGGATGTTCTCCTCGTTTTGGCGTGAGTTTCCTCCGGGTGCTCCGGTTTCCCCCACAAGTCCAAAGACATGCAGTACAGGTGAATTGGGTAAGCTAAATTGTCCGTAGTGTATGTGTGTGAATGAGAGTGTATGGGTGTTTCCCTGTGGTTGCAGCTGGAACGGCATCCGCTGAGTGAAACATATTCTGGATAAGTTGGTGGTTCATTCCGCTGTGGCGACCCCAGATTAATAAAGGGACTAAGCCGAAAAGAAAATGAATGAATGAATATACTATATTAAATTTACATTCGTTTTTTTTTGTTTTTCTAAATAACTGAATTATTACGTTCATAATGTGTTGAAAATAAATCAATGATTCTGTTGAAACTAAAGATTTACAAAAAGCATTTTAGACCAATTTATAATATGGATTTTTCGAGAGAATAAATTGTATTTTCATTCATTTTCCTTCAGCTTAGTCCCTTTATTCATCAGGGGTCGCCACAGCGGAATGAACCACCAACTTATCCAGCATGTTTTATGCAGTGGATGCCCTTCCAGCGCAACCCAGTACTAGGAAACACCCATACACTCTCATTCACACACATACACTACGGCCAATTTAGTTTATTCAATTCACCTATACCGCATGTCTTTGGACTTGTGGGGGAAACCGGAGCACCCGGAGGAAACCCACGCGAACACGGGGAGAACATGCAAACTCCACACAGAAATGCCAACTGACCCAGCCGAGGCTTGAACTAGCGACCTTCTTGCTGTGAGGCGACAGTAAGATGTTCATATCATATAATCACATTTGCAGGTCCGGGAAAAGATAGTAATTATGTAACCTCAAAAATTAAACCTAAACTCAGTGAGAGAAATTACGTAACAAATGACGAAGGCTACAAATCAATAGCAGACAGATGTTTGCTCCGGATTATTTATATGTAAATTACAAGGTGTTGTTGCATAAATAACCAACAGGCGGCGACATAACATCACAGTTTAATCCGTTCTGATCTCCACCGTTTTATTAGAACGTTAAATCCGTTTGATTTTGAAGCACTTTGACGTCTTTCTGTGTTCAATTTGAATTTAAAATAGTGTTCGAAAACAGAAGGTAATTATTTCGATATAAAAGCCCGCGAAAAATATGTTGAATGCTGCTTAAGCAGGCTTTAATTGTATTCTATCGCCTGATCATTTAGGAAACCAAACCCGTTTTATTGTTAAGGGGGAAACAGGTCATTACAGACAAATATTCGATACAATTTAATATTTACTATGTGGCTATTTTGGGGTAGGACTAGCCTGTATGTTTTATACATAATAACTATTTCATTCATTCATTCATTTAACGTGCTTTGGATGGTCGACAATACTCGGATTGACCGCAAGATTAATTAGAATATTCGTTTTGTAATAAACTGACATGTAAATATGTAAAGAAAATGAATAGGCTATTATGAAAACGTAGACATAGACATGAGTACAATGAACACAATGAACTCAACAGTTTTCAGATGTGTAAAATCGACTTTTAATGATAAAAAAGGTGAAACTGAAAATGTCAGTGGTTGATTTTGCTGCATCCTTCGTGCATTTATTTTGAAGTGCTGTTGACAAATTAAGAAGCATTAAATAAACTGCATAAAATGTTGCGAATCTTTCGTTTTTTTACGCAAAACCATTTGAAATTAGCATGTAAACCAGACTAAATAAGCTAACATTAAAATCCATGCAATGTAAATAAATAATCAAATAAAATCAATAGACTATAGCATTAACTACACAGGCAAGATTAGACTAATTAGACATTTGTTACAAAAAAGAGGCAAAACCCCTCCTTAAGAGCATTTAACATACATCTTAAAGAGATAGTTCACCCCAAAAAGAAAATCCTGTCACCATTTACTCGCCGTTCACTTGTTCAAAATCTGTTGAGTTTCTTTCTTCTGTTGAACACAAAAGAAGATATTTTGAAAAATGTTGATAGCTGGCACCCACTGACCTTAATGGTAATCTTTTCCTACTATGAAAGTCGACGAGTGCCAGCCCCAGCATTCTTCAAAATATCCTCTTTTGTGTTCAAGAGGAGAAAGAAACTCAAACGTTTTAAACCACATGAGGGAGAATAACTTGAGATGATTTTCCTTTTCGTGTGTACTATGTCTTTTAAGCTTGTAACTTTTTATCAGACGACATTTAATAAGTACAAGATTACTTTTATACGCCTATGAATGAACAATTCGCCTGTAGGCTATGCTATATTTTCAATGGAAAACCCGTCAGTGGCTACAACGAATATTTTAGACGTTTTCAAGGTCTATAATACACACAAACATAAAAATTTTAACTTTTATAAATCAGACAACTCTCCCAAACCTTTTCAGGCAGAAACTGTTGTATAAAGTGCAAAAGAAAAAACATGCAAACGACAAACTCACCGCTAAGTGTCGCTGTTGTCAAAATTGTATTTTGCAGACGTTACGTTGCAGACACGCGCTTCCTTAAGCGTTACGTAAAACTATATGATTACAACAGGCCTTGCAACAGTTTGTCCACATATATCTAGATAATATAAGCTGCAATAGGATAGACATATATTTTTAGAAGTCAAATATTAAGGACACGCAGTCGCATTTGTATTAAAAGGCTAATGTAACGTGGAGTGAGGTGATTTAAAAATGTAACCATTTAGCCACTATATCTACCTTCATAATCACAGAATAGATATTCTTAGCTATTCTCATTGATACTGTTTGCAGTTTTAATATGCCAGAAACGCTCGTCTGATGTTAATGAACCCACCTGAAAAACATAGCATTTTAGCCTATTTAATACATAATCAACTACATTACCTTATACGGTACTAAACTTTCCACAACTATAGGGTGTTATAGCTAACACACCACCGTGTACTGTAGTAAAAATAGGCTGTGTTTATCAGTTATCGGTATCACGACAGTTAAAATGATAGTTCACCCAAGCTGAAAATTCTGTCATCATTTACTAACCCTTCACTTGTTCCAACCCTATCTTGTTTTCATCTGTTGAACTTTGTTTTCTTCTCATTGTCTTCCATTGTATTTGTTTTTCCTACTATGAAAGTCAATGGTTACAGGTTTTCAGCTTTCTTCAAAATATCTTCTTTACACTTGAGGGTATGTAAATAGTGAGTAAATGCATTTGTGAAATAT
>CAIGQW010050354.1:0-11761 GCA_903798125.1 Danio choprae
CCCCCCCCCAGTTTCTGTTTAATAGAAAAAAGATTTTTTTTAACACATTTCTAAACATAATAGTTTTAATAACTATTCTCTAATAACTGATTTCTGTTTTTATTCATCTTTGCCATGATGACAGCACATAATATTTTACCACAGGGTATCTGCTGGGTCTTAAAATGTCTCAAATTTCAAAAACTAAATTATAGGCCTTAAAAAGTCTTAAATTGATCCAAATATTGTCTTGTGGGTCTTAAATCATATTAAATGGGCCTTAAAGGTGCAGAAGGTGATTGTTTTCAGAAACATTGTTTTGTTGCGCTGGTTGAAAGTCTCTTCACATTCCAATAGTAATGATTAAAGTTAATGATCTAAATGTATTTATATGTATTTTTATATTCTGGGTTAGGCATAAGACAAAAAAAGTTCATCCAATTAAATATTGTCAGGCCGACAATTCCCATAATTCTGATAAGTAGCCCCAACTGTCTGTCAACAAATGTAGATTTGTACATCTGCAGCCATTCACGCAGATCTGCCGTTAGAGCATGCTTGTGTGGCATGCTTTCATGAGCACACGAGACTGTCACAGCGGTAAAAACAAATGCTGAATCAAAACTTTTTCAAATCCTGAATCAGTATTGGAGTTACTTTTGCCCACTGGAGGAAGGACGACACCATGGCTGAAGTACTTCTGTTAGACAGGTAATGTTATGTTTTAAAAGTATTTTAGTCACGCAAAGCTGATGTAGATTGTGTTGTTTTATGAATGGGCTACATGCACAGAAGTGTTGTTCAGCCACTGAAATCCTCTGGCGAAAGACTATTTTCAGTTTCATAAAGGACCTTTTACAGCATTGATAATGTAGATGTTTATTTAGTTTAACAACCAAACATCAGTAAATAGCGTTATTCCGCCTAGCCTGCTTTACTGAGGTGAAGTTGCTTTTATATTCACATTGGTTCATTTTTGAACAATGACAATTTGTGACGCACTCCCTATATAGTTTACCATGCTACCTTAAATATTCGGTCTGAAATAGCATGTAAGTATGGTTTAGTAATAGGTGTAATTCCTGCACCCCGCCGGTCAACCACTAAGCATACAGTAGTCGCTTTAGGACAGCGTTTGAGAGAGTGAGACCAGCGATCCCTGCATGTATGAAATATTACACATTATGACACATTATGACAAGATTAACACAAAACGTGCTACATATAATATAGTTTTTCATTCGGAATTGTAGTATAATAAAGTACTGTAAAGTCCTCTAATCTAGTGGGTTGTCTGCTGTCATCTTTAATGTGCGCGTTCATGTTTCAGGAGGCGTGGCTTTGGATGACAGGGGAGGGACTGTGTTTCAAAGATATTATGCTAACCAGTTAGCATTTTGGCAGATCACCTACTGCACCTTTAATGTTCCTTTGTTCATATACCAAATCGATCTAACACACATCCAATCACCAGCAGTAGATCTCAATAAAACTTTTAGCAAAACTCTATTCATGACTAATATTATAACAGTCTGATGTGCATACATTTAGATCTGAAAGATTTCTTTTCAAGTTATCTTGAAAAAAATAGTATGTATACAACTAGGGTCTGCTTGTTTTGACATTATTTAAACTAATAAATAACCCATTAGAATTAGGTTTTGATGGGGCAAGTACTTTATATATACACGCCATTCAAAAATCCTTAGCGTTTAGCCCTATATAAGTCTGAAATTTCATTCTTCATGGTCTTAAAAAGTCTTAAATCTGACTTGGTGAAACCCTGCAGACCTGCAGAAACCCTGTATTAGATATTTTTCAAGATGGGTAATTAGGCAAGTCATTATATAATGATGGTTTGTTCTGTAGACAATCGGAAGAAAAAACAAATAGCTAAAGGAGGCTAATAATATTGACCTTAAAATGGTTTTAAAATATTTAAAAACTGCTTTTATTCTAGCCGAAATAAAACAAATAAGACTTTCTCCAGAAGAAAAAATATTATAGGAAATACTGTGGAAAATTCCTTGCTCTGTTAAACATCATTTGGGAAATATTTGAGAAGGAAAAAGGAGGGCTAATGATTTTGACTTCAACTGTATCACTGACATAAAATGAAGAAAACATTTCTGTAGACCAGGGGTGCCCAAACCTTTTCTTATGAAGAGCCGAAAACCAAGCTTGACTGAGGCTAGTGGGCCAAAGATAAATATAGTTGCCATGGGTAATTTCCTAATTTATTTCACAATATTTAAAAATAACTAGAAAACCTTGCTTTATATGAACTAATACAGTATATATATTTTTTCATTTTATAATGAACTTATTAACGTAAAAACAATGTCATTTATAACAGAATGGAGTTCTATCACTAGTTTTTGCTCACTGATGTCTTCTTCATAGTCCTCTATCAATGGAGTGACAGTATTTACATTTGAACTCAAAATCATTTACAACATTTCATTTAATTTAGGGCCTCACGGTGGCGCAGTGGGTAGCACAAGCGCCTCACAGCAAGAAGGCCGCTGGTTTGAGCCTCGGCTGGATCAGTTGACATTTCTGTGTGGAGTTTGCATGTTCTCCCCGTGTTGGCGTGGGTTTCCTCCGGGTGCTCCGGTTTCCCCCACAAGTCCAAACACATGCGGTACAGGTGAATTGGGTAAGCTAAATTGTCCGTAGTGTATGTGTGTGAATGAGTGTGTATGGATGTTTCCCAGTGATGGGTTGCAGCTGGAAGGGCATTCGCTGCGTAAAACATATACTGCATAAGTTGGCGGTTCATTCCGCTGTGGCGACCCCAGATTAATAAAGGGACTAAGCCGAAAAGAAAATGAATGAATGAATAATTTAATTTAATTTAATTTATTGCTTTTTTGTAGCTTAGCAATAAAACAAACAAACAAAAAAGGTTACGTCAAATTAGAAAAGGCAATTTCTGTTAAAGGCATTCTCCCCAACTCTCTCCATCATTCCACTCTCTTCTCAGATGGGATCGTGGGCCAAATCAAAGGTTACAATGGGCCAACTTTGTGCATCTCTGCTGTAGACTGACGGATCTACATTGCAGCCATTATTACTGCTGCCATTATATCACATCAATGATGGAAACACCTTCAGTAAAAAATGTCAAACAGTGCTTTCTTCATTATAAGTGCTTTCATAGAGGAAATCTAACAGATCCAAAGCAAACAGTATCAAAAACCAAACATTCAGTGTCTCCTTATCAGCAAACCTTGAGGAAAAAACAGACACTTCACACCTCAAACCTCCTCCTGATGAGCAGAGAAGCTGGGTCTGATAGCAGAACGCAATAAATCTCCAACATTACACCTATTACAACTACAGAGACGGTTGATCATGCAAAACCCAATATATATGTAAAGCATCAATATAAATGGAAAGTAAAAATGGATATGGAGAATACACGAGCAAATAAGAATATATGAATATGACTAGATTATTATACAGTGTATGGATCATGAATGGAAATAAAGATCCAAGAGAAAAGAAAGTAAGAGATTTTAAAAGACTGTTCATTGGATTTCCTCTAGAAAGCAGGGATCAGTTCATTGATAAGACGAATAATTAAAGGATTATTCACAGCAATGCATGCATGAATAAATAATGTAATGCAATGTAAAGAAAACTTACTCTTTTAACTGTTCCTTTTGTCACAATTGATCAACGACAAGTCACATTTTAAAGGTAATTTTCTCAAAATAATAATATTTACATATTTGTTCTTACAATGAGCCATAAATCTTTACTTCAGTAACTCTTTCACACAACAGACTTTATTTTGAAGGCTTTTACTTGGGAATATGTCCACATGTACTTGGCCTGATAATAGATATGTTATACATTTAATATGTTGTTTTAACTGAAAAACTGTGAATTTGTTTCTTTATCATTTAATTAATTTAATTTAATTAACTTATTGGCTGGTAATATTTTATTTTACAGAAAAAAATGAATTTATTTATTTATAAATTATTCCATTTTGTTGTATTTTTTTTAATTTCTTTCTTTATTTTTTATTGGCTGTTAATATTTTATTTTAAAGAAAATTTTGAATATTTTTTTTTCATCAATTATTTTATTTAATATTTTTTATTGGCGGTTAATATTTTATTTTTTCCTTAATGAGCCTGGGTTGGAATACAGAAAAAATGTGTGAATTTATACAATTTATTTACAATTATTTATACAATTTATTATATATATTTTTTATTGGCTGTTAATATTTTATTTTACAGAACAAAACTGTGAATTTATTTCTTTATTAATTATTTAATTTGATTTATTTTAATTTGATTTAGTTTTTTTTATTTATTGGCTGTTAATATTTTATTTCACAGAAACAAAAGTGAATTTATTTCTTTAACAATTATTTAATTTTATCTAATTTTATTTTATTTAGTTTTTTATTGGCTGTTAATATTTTATTTTACAGAAAAAAACTGTGAATTTATTTCTTTAACAATTATTACATTTTATTTGTTTAAATTTTATTTATTTTTGTATTTATTGGCTGTTAATATTTTATTTCACAGAAAATATTACAAAATATTTATTTATCAATTATTTTATTTTGTTTTATTTGCTGTTTGCAGTATTTTCTAAATTATGAATTATTTTAAATTACCCAAATCCCTTCTGTAAAAATATTAAATTATGTAGTATTATGCATATTAGAGTTATAATAAGGTATAATAATAATAATAATAATAATAATAATAATAATAGTAATAATTGTTACATTAAATTAAACTGATAAAAATACAAGCAATACTTTTAAACCTGACTTCATCCGTCACTTTTTTATGCTTGAAATGTATTTAAAATACCACATATCTAATGAAGTAGTAATGAAGTCTCATTTGCATATTTAAACATACCATTCTAGAAAACCTCTAATACAAAGTAAATGTTTGCTATTCTTAATGTATTGCATTAATGTATCAGTTAACTGGGGAGGCACGGTGATCTCTATTAGCTAATGCTGCAGTGTCTTGCCTTAAAAATGAGCTGACATGCAGAGATCTCAGTGTCACAGCGGCTCATACAGAATAATGGCATGATTCAAAGGCCTGAATCCTCATCACATTTTCATGGCATAGTGAATTTTGATAGATTGGAGCCTTGACCTTCTTGCTCTGAATATTAAAAATGGCAGAACCCTTAGTCTTACTTGGGGAAATCTGTCAAGACAAGTCCTTGTCATATCTCACACACTGCAAAAAAATTACAAATCTTACAGGGGTTGCTGTTTGTAGTCCAAATATCTGGAAATTCTTTCAAATTTACTAGTTTATAAAAATTTACTAAATAAACTAGTTTTGTTGTTGTTGTTGTTGTTTGTTTTAAGGAGAAAGTCACTTAATTTTGACTTTTTTTTAAAAATGAGAAAATGTTTTACTTTTACTACAGTTTTTATATATTTATAACCTTATTTTTATATAAAGTATTGATCTTTTTGTGATTTAATATTCACACACAGTAAAATAAAAAAAAAAAAAAAAAAAAAAAAAATATATATATATATTTACTATACTATATATATATAGTTTGCATGTTCTCCCCATGTTGGCGTGGGTTTCCTCCGGATGCTCCGGTTTCCCCCACAAGTCCAAAAACATGCGCTATAGGTGAATTGGGTAAGCTAAAATGTCTGTAGTGTATGTGTGTGAATGAGAGTGTATGGGTGTTTCCCAGTGATGGGTTGCAGCTGGAAGGGCATCCGCTGCGTAAAACATATGCTGGATAAGTTGGCGGTTCATTCCGCTGTGGCGACCCCAGATTAATAAAGGGACTAAGCCGAAAAGAAAATGAATGAATATATATATATATTATTATTATTTTTTTTTTTTCATTTATTTATTTATTTTTATATATATATATTAAATTTATAAAAACTAAGAAGTTAACTTAATTTCTTCTTCATTTCATCAACTTAATGTTGTTTCAACCCAAATCAATTGTGTGAAGAAGTAAAAATAATTTAAATGTTAATTATTTAAAAAATGTCATTTTTATTTGTTGGCTGTTAATATTTTATTTGACAGAAAAACTGAATTTATTTCTTTATCAGTAATTTTATTTTTCATTTTATTTATTGGCTGTTAATATTTTATTTGACAAAAAAACTTTATTTATTTATCTATTTGATTTGATTTTATTTTATTTAGTATTGATCTTTTTTGTGATTTAAAATTCACACACACAGTAAAACATTATTCATTCATTTTCTTTTCGGCTTAGTCCCTTTATTAATCTGGGGTCGCCACAGCGGAATGAACCGCCAACTTATCCAGCATATGTTTTATGCAGCGGATGCCCTTCCAGCTGCAACCCATCACTGGGAAACACCCATACACTCTCATTCACACACATACACTACAGACAATTTAGCTTACCCAATTCACTTATAGCGCATGTCTTTGTACTTGTGGGGGAAACCGGAGCACCCGGAGGAAACCCACGCCAACACTGGGAGAACATGCAAACTCCACACAGAAATGACAACTGATCCAGCCGAGGCTCAAACCAGCGGCCTTCTTGCTGTGAGGCGATCGTGCTACACACTGCGCCACCATGCAGCCCCTGTAAAAATTATATATATAATTTTATTTTTATTGGCTTTATATATATTTGTATTTGATTCAGATGTATAGTCCTATGTTTTATATACATTCAAAACATGCCAAATTCCATGAAATTATTCAGTAAAGGATTGGAAATCATATGGCCTTACATTATAGATCACCTTGGATCAATCAAACACTCTTTAAAATGCTGCTTAGAACATCTGTTAATTTTCTAAATAAAATACTTAATGTTAATCACCTAATTATTGTTCATGATGACAGGATGTACAATGTTTTACAGGATTTACTTTGATATTTTATTTGCATTATTTTTTAGGAACTGTCTGAAATGTCAGAGTTAGCAGTTAATATATATAAAAAACATGCTAATATGTTAAATCCTGTCTGTTTATTCTAAAAATGACACTACATGATGACTTTAAACTGTGAGACCATCTGGCAAATTAGGCAATTGGAGTGGAAAGGAAACCTAATTAGATAAAAAGCCTTTTGAACGTATATGAATTAAAGATAATTTAGTGAACCTGTTTCCCAGAATAAAATATAGCAAAGTTATAATATAACATTCATTCATTCATTTTCCTTCGGCTTAGTCTCTTTATTCATCAGGGGCCGCCACAACGGAATGAACCCTCAACTTATCCAAGTTCGAGTCCTGGCTGGGCCAGTGTGGGCATTTCTGTGAGGAGTTTGCATGTTCTCCCCGTGTTGGCGTGGGTTTCTTCCGGGTGCTCCGGTTTCCCCCAAGGTCCAAAGACATGCGGTATAGGTGAATTTGGTAAAACAAACTTGGCAGTAGTCAGGGCTTGACAGTAACTTTTTTGATCACCAACCACTGTGGGTAATAGTAGTAACACACACCGTTACTAGCCACTCGACATTTTCACTAGCCACAATTTTGTTGTTGGGAAAATATATTGTATATGCATAAATTTGACTTTGGCCTGCTAAAATTACTTGATTTAAATGTTGTGTTATTTCCTGGTGCCCCCCTCGTTCATTTAACTTTTTAGTGTGTTGTGTGTGACCTTGCTCAATATGCATGAGCAAATGGGTTGTGGTTTCATAGTGTCGCATTGCAATTAGTTTTTATTTCACAGGACTTTTATTTCAGGGCTCAACAATATAAGGATTTACCCATTTTTTCTCTGGCGAAACCAAAGTAATTATTTCCTTGCCACAAATGTTAAATTATGTGTCAAAATATAGCTGCGTACATACACTCTTTATTCAGCAAAAATGTTCTTAAAAAACAATTGACATGTAAAAAAATATATTTACATGTATCTAAAACTATGCACAGTGGTCTGCTCAGGCTAAAGGTCCCAGATCACCAGTTAACTATGCATAAAACATATTAAAGCAATGTTATTATAAAGCAATGTTATGATAATTAAACCATATTAACAAAAATAACTGTAAGAAAGCATGTGCAAAAAACATGTCGTGTGTGATAATGAAAGAATGATCGCGCGCACACGGTTAACGTTATTAATAATCTGTTCAAAGAATGGTTAAAGCGAAAGCGACAGCCGCTGCTGCTTACAAAAACTCTCGAGCCCTGGCTTGAAAGCAGCAGGACTGTTGGTAAATGAGCATCGCTTTTTTACAGTCTATTCCAAAGAGAACTGATCACACCAGTTGCGTTTCAAGGCATGGGAGCTTTTAAACACTAGCGTGCTTCACATCAGCTGTACACTAAAGTCAGTGAGTGAGGATCGCCTGTGTCTCATCGTGCACGTGGTCATCCTCTCATTCGGTATTTACCTGCTTTCTTTTGCTCGCCCGAACAGTTGTTTTTGTCATTTGTGCTGCTTCTCGATTCTAAGATCACATTTGCACACGTATTGACAAACAGTCATAAACTAAAGTTGTAATCTTCAGTGACGAACCAGCGCTGGCAATTTGAAAATTATTTTCAACCAGCCAAAGTGGCTAGTGGAAGCGGCTGTCTAACCCACCACAGCTGAAATCGATTAATGTCAATCCCTGGCGGTAGTGTATGAGTGTGTCTGAATCCGAGAGTGTATGGGTGTTTCCCTGTACTGGGTTGCATCCGAAACGGCATCTGCTGCGTAAAAAACATATGCCGGAATAGTTGGCGGTTCATTCTGCTGTGGCGACCCCTGATTAATAAAGGACTAAGCCGAAGGAAAATGAATGAACGAAAACGATCTAATTCCACCAATATCAACAATGACCACACTGTGCCATTTATACTGATACCATGTCTGTCTGTTTTACTGCCAGATCATACTATAATGGTTTTCACACGTTTTTATGTAGTGTCTGCATTTCAGTTAATTTTCCAATTAAGGAGCTAATTTGTATAGTAAAAGTAATATAAAAGTAATTATTTCGGTAACACTACATTTTAAGTCGCAATTCATGCTATTAATTCAATTCAATTCAAGTTTATTTATATAGCGCTTTTTACAATATAGATTGTGTCAAAGCAGCTTAACAAGTTCAAGTAAAGTCCAGGTTTTAGAGTTTAGTTCAGTTCAGTGTGGTTTAAGTTTCACTGCTGAAAGTTCAAACACTGAAGAGCAAATCCACCGAAGCGCAGCTCCACAAGTCCCAATCCGAGCACACCAGTGGCAACAGTGGCGAGGAAAAAACTTCACCAGTTGACGAAGTGAAGGAAAAAAAAGACCACGGTCATTTTCTTCTGGCCAAACTTCCTATGTGGAGCTGCAGTCTAGGCGCCGGCTGGAGAAGCTGGACATCCATCGTGTAAGTTGCAGGTGAGGGTAGGGCACCAGCGGGAGGTTAGGCTGGCCCACAGGATCAAACGTAGACTCGTTCGTCACTGTAGCCTTCAGGAATCAGTCTCATGCACTCCATTACTCCATGGCCACCACGGTATCAGCTCGGGATACGGCCTGGTCCAGGGTACCTTCGGATAATCTCTTGACAGGTCTAGGATCGCATCGATGGCGCTGCAAATCTGTAGGGACCTCGGGATGAGAATCGCCAGGTGGAAATAGAAAATAAAGAAAATATTTAGCGTAGCTGCTGTTCATAGTGCATTTAAACCAGAAAGAAAAGTGATTGTTATAGATGAAAATAGCAGCTATATAACAAATATGTAAAGCATATGAGAGTTTCTAACACAATGGCTGGTGTATTAAGACAGTAGCACACTAATACACCATACTGTTATGCGACGCATTGAGTGTATGCTTTACTAAAAAGATAAGTCTTAACAAACCATCAACTGATACTATTAGCTCAATAAACTGCTAATTAGCTGCTTATTAATAGTTAGTAAGGTGGAAGTTGGGTTTCGGTTTTGGGTAGGATTAGGGATGTAGAATAAGATCACACTTTACAAGTACTAATAAACAGTTCATATCGCAATAATAGGCAGGTAATAAGCCAGTAGTTAATAGCATGAATTGTGACTTAAACTAAAGTATTTCCATTATTTCTCACTTTTTGGAGATGAGAGAAAGAAAAAAGCTTGCTTACTGCCATTATAGATAAATTCATATAAGAATATCCCATAAATGTATTCATTAATTTTGCTTTGGCTTAGTCCCTTTTATTTATCAAGGGTCGCTCGCACAGCGGAATGAACTGCCAACTTATCCAGCATATGTTTTACACAGCGGATGCTCTTCCAGCTGCAACCCAGTACTGGGAAACACCCAAACACTCTCACATTCCCACTCATACACTACGGCCAATTTGGTTTATTAAATTCACCTGTACCACATGTCTTTGCACCCGGAGGAAACCAACGCCAACACGGGGAGAACATGCAAACTCCACACAGAAATGCCAACTGACCCAGCCGGGACTCGAACTAGGGACCTTCTTGCTGTGAGGCGACAGTGCTAACCACTGAGCCACTGTGTCGCCCATATCCCATAAATTCATTAATTCATTCATTTTCTTTTTGGCTTAGTCAATTTATTAATCTGGGGTCGCCACAGCGGAATGAACCGCCAACTTATCCAGCATATGTTTTACGCAGCAGATGCCCTTCCAGCCGCAACCCATCACTGGGAAACATCCATACACAATCATTCACACACATACACTACAGACAATTTAGCTCACCCAATTCACCTGTACCGCATGTCTTTGGACTTGTGGGGGAAACCGGAGCACCCGGAGGAAACCCACGCCAACACGGGGAGAACATGCAAATTCCACACAGAAATGCCAACTGACCCAGCTAGGACTCGAACCAGCGATCTTCTTGCTGTGAGGCGACAGTGCTAACCACTGAGTCACCATGTCGCCAATATCACATAAATTAATTTCCCAAATATTTCGCTCTAGTATTTTTCTGGTTTGCATTTGTTTTCATTTTTTCTGGTCTTCATTTTTTAACGGTTTCATCAATTTTTAGCAGGGCACTATCTATAATGACTGTTGGCAGGTCTGTTTGTTTTAACAGCAAGCTGTTTCTTTGCATCGTCATCTAAAATAAATAAATTAATTAATAGAAATAATAACCTTCTTAACTGAAAAATGACCTGAAGCGGATTCTTGCATGCAGACTCACACAGAGCATGTGCACTGCACGCTACGCATTAGTTTCATCTGACAATAACACGGGATGACATTTTCCTAGCATTTGACACAGCTTCTACGGCTCCAGCCGGAGCTTTCTCATCTTTAATTGTTAAACACCTCAGGAAGCTGTCATGGTAAAGCTAAGACTCAGAGAACAATGTCCATTATTATTTGAAGTTTTAATGAAACCACACGTGCATCTCCCATCTGGACCTGGTGTTGGCACACGCACACATACACTCGCACACACAAGTGCACAGGCACACACACAGAAATGCACGCACTCATACACACACACACACACACATGCGCACACACACACCCACACAGACACCATGCATGCGCATACACATATATGTATAAACAGAGACACGCAAAGAGACACACAAGCACACAAATGCACACACACACAAAGACAAGCACAGACATGCACACGCATACACATACATAGACACGCACAGACACTCAAACAGAGGCGCACGCATACAAAAGCACACACACACAAACAAAAACACATGCACATGCCCACACACGCACACAGACACACAGATTTGCACACACATGCGCATGAACACACCCACACACAGATACGCACAGACACACACACACACACACACACACACACACACACACACACACACACA
>CAIGQW010050361.1:0-19832 GCA_903798125.1 Danio choprae
TTTTTTCTCTTTCTTTCTCTGTCTCTCTCACACACACAGACAGACACACAAGTGCGCGCACACACAGAAGCCCATACGTTCTGCATCTTTCCATCAATGTGTTCAAATAGTGGTTCAACAACACGGAAGACTTAGCATTCATTTTCAAACAATTGGCTTCATTTTCAAATGTTTCCCCCGTTACAATGCCGTCACTAACAATAACGGTGTTAGTATAATTGAGAACACTGAAGCGGTTTTCATGTGAGCAGCGCCTCTCTCAGCCATATAGGACCTCTCTTTCTCTGGGGTGTGCGTGTTCGGGGCTGAAGCAGGACACATAACCAACCAGTCATGATGATTGGTGTGTCTGTGAACATGGTGTAACTGAGAATGTGATGACTGGCTTAGATAGAGTACATTTCCATCGTTTGCCAATCAGAGGCAGAGTAAGACGGGTGTTCACACACAAGCACACACACAGTCGGTGGCACACACCAACAAGCAGGAGTCAGAATGATGGGAGATTCAACAAGTTCAAAGGTTTGCAAACTGGACATATAAGCACTACTTTTCCCTTGTTGAGGTGAAAGGCAAGAATGCTTATGTATCGTGTAACTTATGCCAAGGAAAAAAGAGTCTCTCTGCATCGGTGACATATAATAACCGGTTATGATCTATTACTGAACTGATACCAAATCATTTGCATCTGCATTGCAGTGCATTGAAGAAACTATTTATTTTGACACCCTTAGTTCTCGAGGTCAAAAAATGAATAATGTTAAGGTGTGTAAATGTCTGTATATTTTCACAGCAAAATAATAAAAGAAATGGAGCGCAAAAAAAACCCATGCAAAATTAGCAAAAATTCGCTATAAAGTCATTTTAAGAAGTCAATTCAAATTAGAGCAGCACGGTGGCGCAATGGGTAGCACAATCGCCTCACAGCAAGAAGGTCGCTGGTTCGAGCCCCAGCTGGGTCAGTTGGCATTTCTGTGTGGAGTTTGCATGTTCTCTCCGTGTTGGCGTGGGTTTCCTCCGGGTGCTCCGGTTTCCCCCACATTTCCAAAGACATGCGGTATAGGTGAATTGGGTAAGCTAAATTGTCCGTAGTGTATGAGTGTGTGAATGAGTGTGTATGGATGTTTCCCAGCGATGGGTTGCAGCTGGAAGGGCATCCGCTGCGTAAAACATATGCTGGATAAGTTGGCGGTTCATTCCGCTGTGGCGACCCCAGATATATAAAGGGACTAAGCCAAAAAGAAAATGAATGAATGAATCTTAAATCAGAGTCTAAACATTTTTATGTATTAGTTTTTAGTAAATGTTTGGTTTAGTTAACTATAACAGCCGGCCAGGCCAGTGTAACAGCCTGGGAAAAATGATAAAACTGTTATTCTCAATAAATTGGATGATTTGAGATACAGTATCAATCACTATACACTTTCATAGTTATTACTTTTTATGCTCGTTCAGATCTCTAACCATAAACCCTATGAGCTGTAGTACTACAGTAGTTAAACACTCACCATTGCAGCCATACTGTGTATCTGCAGTTTGCTCTATTTGTGCAGCCGCAAAGCATTGATGAATTTGCATTGTAGCGTGAGGAAGTCCATAGGGTGGTATTTATGGCCTGGGAAGCTCTCATGGAGGGAAATAAAATCAATTTCTTTCCGCCTTTGCGCATGGCTGTGATAAATTTGTATTGGAAGCGTGTACAATCAGGTGAGCCTGTTTAAACCGGGGATATAAATATTATTCGATGACTCCCAGCGTCTCGGAGGTTGTTAGTCTGCGAACAGGTTTATTGTTCAGACTTAATGATGTAGGAGAGGTGGCACAGATGAGTTTCATGCTAAGCTTTTTGAAAACGCACTTTTCGCGGTACTGTTTCAATCACCGGCTGGCCCTCGCAGTCCGGGACGTGGAACGGCAGGATTTGATCGATCACAATTTTTAATAGCTGCAGGGACTGGAAAAAGTGGTGCTTATAAACTCTACAAGCTCACACGTTGAGATAGCTGGAAGTGCCCAAACAGTTCTATTGCTGTTTGAGAAAATCTGAGCATAGGTAAAGCAGTTATGTTTGATTTAAGTTTTAACGTGTTTACTCGTGGACTGATCGAGCTCAACAAACATAATTAATTATTAAGTAGGGGTGTCAATATCTGAAACGTACCTCAGGGCCTGTATAGAGTTCATACCTGCCAACAACCCCATTCAGTTTTTTTTCTCTTGAGAAACTCCCTTATTTTGTATGGCTTAATCTCATTCATTCATTTTCCTTATTTATCAGGGGTCGCCACAGCGGAATGAACCAGCAACTATTTCATTTACTACGTAATGGAAATCTTCTTCTTCTTCTTGTATTTTTACGGTAGTTTTAAACCAGTGTTTACTGCCACCTTAAGCAGACTAAAGTAATGGACACTACTTGAGTACGTAATACATTTGAACTTGAATTTACTACACGAAAAGTACACTCAACGGCCACTTTATTAGGTACACCTTACTAGTACCAGGTTAGACCCCCTTTTGCCTTCAGAACTGCCTTAATCCTTCGTGGCATAGATTCAACAAGGTACTGGAAATATTCCATCAAAATATTCCTCCCTACCATCAAAATGTCGCAGCAGAAATCGAGACTCATCAGACCAGGCAACGCTTTTCCAATCATCTATTGTCCAATTTTGGTGAGCCTGTGCGAATTGTAGCCTCAGTTTCCTGTACTTAGCTGACAGGAGTGTCACCCTGTGTGGTCTTCTGCTGCTGCAACCCATCCGCCTTAAGGTTCGACGGGTCGTGCATTCAGAGATGCTCTTCTACATACCTCAGTAGTAACGAGTACTTATTTGAGTTACTGTTGCCTTTCTATCTTTCTAGCTGTAAATCCTAGAGATGGTTATGCGTGAAAATACCAGTAGATCAGCAGTTTCTGAAATACTCAGACCAACCTGTCTTGCAGGAACAACCATGCCACATTCAAAGTAACTTAAATCACCTTTATTCCGCATTCTGATGCTCGGTTTAAACTGCAGCAGATCGTCTTGATCATGTCTACATGCCTAAATGCATTGAGTTGCTGCCATGTGATTGACTGATTATAAATTTGCTTTAAGAAGCGGTTGGACAGGTGTACCTAATAAAGTGGCCGGTGAGTGTACATTCTATATAGTATGGAAGTATGCGATTTCGGACAGCGCATTTGCATTTCAATGAGCGTGACGTAGTCTATACATGATATCACTGCGCTACAGGCTGCAGCGAGGACTATAGGAAAGTGAATTCAGCGCTCCCATTAGGTATTGCAAATGATCAAACTTTTGTATAAGTTTGTATTAATGGCCAGATCAAGTAAAAATAAATTTCAAAGGCATTTGAATTGTTCTTTTTTTAAAAACAGTACTGTCAGAAGTTTTTTAAACATGCGCAGTGAAGAATTAAGGCCGGTACACACCAAGCCGACGCCAAGCAACAAGAGCCGATGAAACCCAACTGTGTCTGGTTCCATCTGCTTCACAATTTTTTTCCATCTTAGCCGATTTTCTCTTGCACGGCTGCATTGACCCAGCATACTATTACTCGATAATAATCTGTAATGCATCCTAACCTTTTATCTGGATTGATGTGAAAAAGGTCTGCCCTTCTAGAACGCCCCCCTCAAAAAAACATTACCTTCCTCCAGCCCAGAAAACTCTTCCTTAACCACTCAGGTAGGATGCGTGGAGTATCACTCCAATGCTCCACCTCAACTCATATTTTATTAAAAGCGGGTTTTGAGTTTGAGTTGTTGTTGCGATATTTAAGCCCTGAGCAACGTGAATTTGATCCCAGTTGTGGTAGTGCTGAGTGGACGGTAACTGGAGGCTTTTTTTCTCCTCAGCGAGAGCCGCAGGCCATAAACACTGTTCACATGGCAGGCAGACGAGTGAGGAGATGAGCAGCGTGATGAGGACAGTCTGCATAAGGCTGGAGAAGTGTGTTTTTTGAGTTTAATAGGGGTTAGCAGAGATTATTTTTTGTTAATAGGATGTAAGTGTGTGTTTTGTATGGTTAGCAGTTAAAGGGGGCCTATTATGCAAAAGTCACTTTTATAAGGGGTTTATAAGGCAACAATGCGTGAATATAACCAGCCTCTAATAATAAAAATGTATTTATTAATTTTTTTATAATCGCACTTGATAAAAACAGTATCAGGAAACACTTTGATTGACATTCTCCCTTTGTACGTGTCATCACCCTATTAGTAGGGTTGTCATGATACTGGAATTCGTTACCAATCGATACTGAAATTATTATATATATAATATTATATATAATATTAATAAATATAACCCATTTCCCGCTAACATTTGAGCGCTGTTGAGCACGTTCTTAAACAGCGCTGATTTGCCATTGTGTTCACATGCTCAACAGAAATGACTGTGATTGGCTGTGAAGGTTCACCAAGCTCACCGATGTTTACTGAGTGCAACCACAGATACAAGGACTAGATTATGCTTATGCAACCAGACTAGATTATGCTTATTATGCGTATGCAACCACAGATTACAGGGACTAGACTATGCTTATTTTACCAAAATAAAATATGATCATGCCTTGATTTTTAATTATTAAATTAGGACAGTAAGGTCTGACTTTGCTTAGACAAATGCCTTGTCACTTAACAGAAATAATGTACAGTATAGATTATAAAGATATGGTGCAGTGGGAAAAGACTTAATATTGTGTATGACTCCCATGAGCTTGGGGGTGCTTTGATCTACTCATCAAATGAGTAAACAGCGGCAAATTACAACAAAAATAATCTTGTTTACTTTTTATCTTTTAAACAACATTTTAGTCTTGTCATTTTGTCAATGACAAAATTGTGCCTTTGACAAAACCCAAGTCCTTGTAAGTCCAAGTCCAAAACCCAAGTCCTTGTATCTGTGGTTGCACTCAGTAAACATCGGTGAGTTCGGTGAACCTTCACAGCCAATCACAGTCATTTCTGTTGAGCATGTGAACACAATGGCAAATCAGCGCTCAGGAGATGCAGTCACTGTTAGTACCCATCCAATGGGACTTATGTCGTCTCATCTTTGTTTCATGTTAGTCTTGTAAAAAAGGTAATCGACAAACATTTTTCGTCATTGTTTTTGTGAATGAAATTAACACTGTTAGCTGTAGGGCTGCACAACTTGCAAAATAAATAACAATTTTTGTGACTCTTATCAGTTTGACTATAAAAAAAGGTTATATTCATTCATTCATTCATTTTCCTTCGGGCTTAGTCCCCAGCAGAATGAACCGCCAACTTATCCAGCATGTTTTACACATTGGATGTCCTTCCAGCTGCAACCCAGTACTGGAAAACATCCATATACACTCATACACACACATACACTATGGACAATTTAGTTTAATCAATTCACCTATAGCGCATGTCTTTGGACTGTGGGGGAAACCTGAGAACCCGGAGGAAACCCATATGAACACGGGGAGAACATGCAAACTCCACACAGAAATGCCAACTGACCCAGCCAGAACCAGCGACCTTCTTGCTGTGAGGCGATGGTGCTAACCACTGCGCCACCATGTCCCCAAAGTTATATTACTGTGATTTATTAATACAAAATAACATTAAATGAAGTGTTACTCATAATATTACAGTATAACAGTAGGGTTAACAGTGTGTTTGGTTTTTTTTTTTGTCTTATGGCTTCTGTTTTACAACATTACATTGTTGATATTCATTCTCTATGCTTCATAGCTGTTGGCAGAACATTAGTCAAGTTATCTACAGTAATTTCTTTTTCCTTAGATTAATATTCCAAGTCATTTAGAGACTCATGAAGCAGCTTAAGAACTAATGCTCTTCTCTAATGTAGTGGACAGATTCTCATGAAGTAAAGCGAGTCATTATCTACAAAACCCACACCGCTTGAGGACCACACATACGTTAGTCTTCATAACCTTGTTAACTCATAACATTAGTTCACTAATGTTAACAAAAATATGCACTTAAGAATGTTAAATCGCTGTTTTGCATTTAATATTTACAGTACATTACAGTAGACATATTTAACCCAATCATTAGCGTGTTTTTTTATAAGTTATATGAAAATATCAGAAGTTATATTAGCATTAGCATTTTAAATGAGCACTGAACAGTCGGACTGTAGATTTTAGAAACCAACATTACCAAAAAGTTAATAAATGATGTAAATATATCACACTATATTATTCATTCATTCATTTTCTTTTCGGCTAAGTCCCTTTATTAATCTGGGGTCGCCACAGCGGAATGAACCGCCAACTTATCCAGCATATGTTTTACGCAGTAGTTGCCATAAATCTTTAAAACATATTCCAAAGATGTATGTGTGTGAATGAGTGTGTATGGATGTTTCCCAGTACTGGATTGCAGCTGGAAGGGCATCCGCTGTGTAAAACACATGCTGGATAAGTTGGCGGTTCATTCTGCTGTAGCAACCCCTGATGAGTAAAGGGAAAATGAATGAATGAATATCGCAAAGACAGAGAATACATTTATATAAAAGTGTACTATAACTAATTATATATAAAACAATATTGTATAAATTTGATGAGACAAGCGCGGTTTGATCGTCTCCTCCAAAACTGCTCGCCATAACATTGTAGAATGGCTAATAATTAAATTAGCGTCGCTAAAAGGTTTCATAATTCAAGGTGCTCACCCTCTTCCTTAAGCACAAGTGTGAAACGTTGCTTAAAGAACCGTTAAAAGCGTCATTAACACAAGGTTAGCATGCATTAACCCAGGGTTAAGTGTTGTGCGAAATGCCTGTTTAATGTGTCGCTTTGACAGTTGTTACCAGCGGTCACCGTTGAGGCCCTGTTTCCACAGACAGTTATTTTGTGCCGTCTCCAGTACGCTGCGGCAGTGCAAATATGCAACAACACGCCAAAACCACTAGGGAAATAGAGGAAACGCTGGAATATTCCAAAATAGACCATCAAAACAGTCCCAACGAATTCCAAAAGCCAGGCTTCTGTTACTCGTAGACATTTAGCAGGGTGTTTATCAACAATCTGCGGCTGGTAAGAAACACCGACCGTGCTTTACTTCGCCCAAAGTGGAAGCAGAGAATAAACACAAGCTTTTCCGCAAGAGACTTAATGTAAAATTAATGCATCTGGCAGTTGCCAGCCACAGTTTTCAACTGTTTTACTGCTCGTCTGAAGCCAACAACAAAGCTGACCCAAGAATCCTGCTGCGTTCAAAAGTCTGCCATTTGTTTGTCCCCATTTTCCCTTGAGCATTTGGAGACTAGGGTTTGAGCTGTAAATCATATGGCAGAAAATCGGGCCTAGTTAGCGTTCCATGTTGGAATGGGAGAAGACGAGGCTGGATTGGTTTCGAGAGACAGACAAGAAACATAACAAAGGAAAATAGCTCTGGAGCTGACATGACTGCTGAAATACTGCTGCACTTATTATTCTACTTTCCATCAGCCACCGCTTATTGCGCACGATTTTGGTTTCCGTTAAATAAGTAGTGTATAGGAGAGCGTATGTTTGAGGTGAAGACATTAGGAGGGGATCTTTCTTGTCGCCAGCATTTCTCTGATGTTTTTCAGCATTTAATCAGCCGCAAAATCAATGACAACTTTGATTTAAAGCATAAAACATGTTTATTTTTACACAAAATTGTTAGTCAAAATAAATCAGTCGTTGCAGATGTGTACTCTAATCTATACAGTTTAAAAAAGCTGACTTGCGTTGGTTGATTTTATTTAGGAAAGAAAATTAGGAGTACCTCAAGGTCAGTGCTGGGTGGTTTTAGAATATTTTGTTCATCTATTTTTGTGATTGGTGTTACTTCATTGTATGTATGTATGCATATGTATATATGTATACCTTACAGCTGCAACCCAGTACTGGTAAACATCCATACACACTCATTCACACACATATACTACATCCAATTTAGTTTATTCAATTCACCTATAGCGCATGGCTTTGGACTGTGGGGAAAACCGGAGCACCCAGAAGAAACCCATACGAACACAGGGAGAACTCCACAAAGAAATGCCAACTGACCCAGCCGGGACTCGAACCAGCGACCTTCTTGCTATGAGATGACAGTGCTAACCACTGAGCCACCGTGTCGCCTTATTTATCATTCATTCATTCATTTTCTTTTCGGCTTCGTCAATTTATTAATCTGGGGTCACCACAGTGGAATGAATGCTTTACGCATATGCCCTTCCAGCTGCAACCCATCACTGGGAAACACCCATACACTCTCATTCACACACATACACTACGGACAATTTAGCTTACCCAATTCACCTATAGCACATGTCTTTGGACTTGTGGGGGAGAACACGGGGAGAACATGCTAACTCCTCACAGAAACGCCAACTGACCCAGCCGAGGCTCGAACCAGCGACCTTCTTGCTGTGAGGCGACAGTGCTACCCACTGTACCAGTGCATCGCCCTTCCTTATTTATCATATAATCAAAAATTGTTTTCATCTATTTTTGTGATTGGTGTTACTTGATTGTAACATATATATATATATTTATTATTTCATGGGCAGTTGAGACTTATCATTATGCTGCTTTGAGCTCAACATGTTTCACGCGCATTTTAAAATTGTCGTCATGAGATGATGTCGACATAAAATTAGAGTTTAATGTACTATTTTAAGAATTTAGCGCATATCCAATGACTGCTGGTTTGATCGGTTTCATTTAGTTGTCAAAATCTCGTCAGAGAAGTTAAGCTTTGAAGGCGAGTCCATGCTACAGCTAATTAATTCAGAATGCCGCAGCCTTTTATGGAGCGGGAACGCTTGAAAAGTGACAGCTATGTAATGAGTTCAAGTAGGACATTCCCAGTAAAAGTAAAATAAAAAAGTCATGCCGTTTCAGTCATTTGGGGTTGGAGATTGTGCCATTTGAAGATTAAATTACTTCATTTCACATGCATTCAGGCGAAACGAGCGCCTGGGGAGGGAAGTATTTTTAATGTTTGTTTGAAGGGCTGCCCATCACTCGTTCCACATAGCAGGGCATCAAGCTGGAAAGAAACCTATCAGAATCCCACTTCTGCTAATGTCGGCAGAGGCTCTCGGAGCATAGTGTCTCCTTTAGCCAAATGCTCTGCAGCATTGCAATTATTATTCAGCCCTTACAGCAGATGCTGAGGAGTTTTTAACCTCTTCCCTGACCTCTGATCAGTCTCAGATCCTGCTCCCCATCTCATGCTAAACTCTCCCGCGTGTCTGCTCTGAGGATTTAACTTTAGCGGTGGGGCCATATGCATTCCTGCAGCGTCCGCAGGTGACCATGTAATCCTCTTAACGGACCTATCAAAGAGAAGCTCTTTTTGTTTTGTCGCTGTGAGCCCATTCCTAGCAAGGAATGATGAACATAAAGTCGCCTATGGTGAGACTTTCATAGTCTCAATGTTGTGCTATCAAGCTGTTGTTGGATTTTCCAAATCTGTGATCAAGTCAGACATACTGGCGTCACATACTTGTCATGACATTACCCGAGCAGTGTTTTTTATTAATTGATTTCATTGAGAAACTGGACGTTTTGAGCAGCTGTAAGATCATTATAGGTATATTTAATTAACATGATGTAGAAAATAGAACTGGGAATTACTGTTTAGATGCATTTTTTTCATGGTTTTAAATTTTGAACACTGCAGTCACTGTTTTCTTAAAATATAAGTGCTCTTAACCGACTAGTTCCAAAGGTTTCTTGCTATAGCTTTTGCTTATTTATTGTTTGTTTGTTCATAATTTGATATAAGCATTTAACTGTTATACATTTCAAGCCATGAAGCATACCACCAGGGGGCACTCAGCGTATTAACTAGTGTAACAACTACTGTAAATGATTCATTAATTTAAGTAGTTTATGCTCATAAACACTCCCTACTGTTTGGGAATATTAACAGCAGTCCCTTCTGTTCATTTGCAGACAGCCGGGAGTATTTATGGCCTGGCAGTGTAGAGTTGCTCTGCTAAGCATTTCTGTTTTTAGCTCAAAGTAGTTTTTAGGTCGCGTTGGTGTTCCCTATTATGTTTTTAGCAGCTACAATGGACAGAGCCAATACAAAAGTACAAGCAGTACCAGCCATTAATAAAAACAGACCTGCAGGAGTGTCTTTCTTTCATCAAAGGATTTGTTTATCAGGCATGTTTTCCTGCACACACCTCAAAGGATTTGTCTTCAAGCTAACTTCTGTCTCAAGTTTGCTCACTTATAAATGAAGAATCATGGGGTTAAGTATTAATAATTAGCCACTGAAGACTCGGGCTATTTTAGAGGAATTTTCTGTGAATAGAAAAGAGCTCTAATGGGCCCTCAGTGTCAGGATACCGGTTTGGCACTGGATCTAATTGGATTTACCACATGCTGGTAATCCTGCCTTGGCACATGAGTATTGACACTGAGCAGATGGGCAACCCCTCACCCGTTTTGATATCCCCCCATCGCCTCCTGCTTCTGCATGCACAGAAGGACATGCTCGTGGCCTGTGACTCAAACCGAGCAAGCAAACCGAGCAAGTTCCCTCTAGATGCCAAGCCACTCTATCAACAATCCCTCTGAAAACGCCTTTCATCTTACATGCTCTTTTCCTCCGATGTGTTTTTATTGGCATCCTGTTCCGAGAGCACATTTTCATCAGGTCAGTCGGCATCTCTGACAATTACACAAAGGGTCGCCACAGACTTCCCAGTTTTGCCCGACTGACACGTCTTGTTTTCCACTCATCCCAGCAGTTTTCCTTATCCCCAGTACTTACCTCTGGTTTTCAAAGTAAAAGAAACCCCGTTAAAGCACACAGCAATGTGGGAGCCAACTAGTGTGGACCACAATTAAAGTTTCCCATTGCTAGAGCCCTCAAACCCTTTTTCCATCAAAAGTAATCATTAGCCCTTTTCCTTCCCTGTTCCTCTACTTTCCCCCACATACTGTACTGGAACTGGAGAGGAGGGGATATAATGTTATGACGGTAATGATCATTTTGTGGAAAAGTGGTGAGACAACATTAGGGGGACCCAAAATTTGCAAGAGTCTCCCAGGACTGAGCAGATCTGACTGTTTTGTTTGCCTTTGCCTCATATCGGCATATCTATGGGGCGCAGAACTTTGATTTCTAGCATCGAGTCTACGCAAATCAGATCAGATCTCCTTTTTTTTAATTAAAAGATATTTCTACAAGCGTCAGTGGATTTTCCTCAGATCTTATTTCCTTTTTTTTCATTTGGATGATCTGCTTAGGGTACGTTATAGTTCAGGGCTCTATAAAATGTAAAGTTAATCTTTAGCCTCTTTAACAGATGACGAGGGATGGAAGATATCGAAAAGCCATTTCGGTTATGCCTTGAAGCATGATAAGCACAATTCAGCTGAATGAAATGATTCTTTTCTCCTTTACAGGAATCATTCACCAGATGAAAGGGGACTATGAGACGGCTCTGAAGCTGCACAAGGCTCATCTATCCATCGCCCAGGAGCTAAATGACTACGCTGCCCAAGGCAGAGCCTACGGAAACATGGGCAATGCTTACAATGCCCTAGGTGCTTTTGACCAGGCTGTACGCTACCATCGACAAGAGCTGCAGATTTCCATGGAGGTTAATGATCGTGCCTCACAGGCTTCAACGCATGGGAACCTGGCCGTGGCATACCAGGCTCTGGGGGCACACGATCGAGCATTGCAACATTACCAGAATCATTTGAACATTGCACGAGAGTTGAGGGACATCCAGAGCGAGGCTAGGGCTTTGGGTAACCTGGGTAATTTCCACTGCTCTCGGGGTGAGTTTCCCCAAGCTGTACCCTACTATGAACAGTACTTACGACTTTCACCGGACTTGCAAGATATGGAGAGTGAAGGCAAGGTCTGTCACAACTTGGGATATGCACACTATTGTCTGGGAAACTTTCAGGAAGCGGTGAAGTACTACGAACAAGACCTGGCACTTGCTAAGGACCTCCATGACAAGTTAAGTCAAGCCAAAGCCTACTGCAATCTGGGCTTGGCCTTTAAGGCTCTTGGTGACTACACCAAGGCAGAGGAGTGTCAGAAGTATCTTCTTTCCTTGGCACAGTCGCTAAACAACTCGCAGGCTCGATTCCGCGCCTTGGGTAACCTGGGAGATATCTTCCTTTGTAAGAAAGACGTTCCTGGAGCTGTTAAGTTTTACGAGCAGCAGTTATCCTTGGCACATCAGGTCAAGGATCGCAAGATGGAGGCCAATGCCTATGCCGCATTGGGAGCTGCCTACCGAATGCTACAGAAGTTTGACAAAGCCTTAGGGTACCATACCCAGGAACTAGAGGTGTACCAGGAGCTGGGTGACATCCAGGGAGAGTGCCAGGCTCACGGGCACCTTGCAGCTGTATACATGTCACTTGGGAAGTACACAATGGCGTTCAAATGCTACGAGGAACAGCTTGAGCTTGGTCAGCGTCTGAAGGACCCCAGCATTGAAGCCCAGGTCTACGGTAACATGGGCATCACCAAAATGAACATGGGAGTAATGGAGGAGGCTATTGGCTACTTTGAGCAACAGTTGGCAATGCTGCAGCAGCTCAGTGGCAATGAGGCCGTTCTGGACCGTGGTCGTGCCTACGGGAACTTGGGAGATTGCTATGACTCGCTGGGGGATTTTGAAGAGGCAATAAAGTATTATGACCAGTATCTCTCTGTGGCACAGAGCCTCAGCCATATGCAGGACCAGGAGAAGGCATACAGAGGTCTTGGTAATGGACACAGGTAAGAATTCAGTTTTTGTTATTTGTTCTTTTAAACTGACCTCAAAGCAAACAAAAATACTTCATATAGCGAATGTGTATCAAACCATCTTTGCATTATCGAGCAAAACATATGAATACCTTTAACAGACGATTTTAAAAACAATTGTTTTTATAATTTGCATGTTTTATTAATGTTACTGCACTTGCAGATTTTCCCTTCATATATATATATATATATATATATATATATATATATATATATTCTATATATTTTTTCCACTAATTATTTATATTTAAACACCAAGTGGTGGGAAAGCTGCCAGTGTAGTCAGACATAATAGACGCTAGACTAGAATTTTATCCTATGTAATTTCTCAGGTAAATTGCATCTGGTTTTATGCACATTTTGATATTTTTCTTAACTTGTTAAATTAAATATCATTAAGTGAAATATTGTTCATACATTGGTACATGATTTAAAGGCATAGTTAACTTAAAATGTAAAATGTGATATCATTTACTCGCCTTCATATTGTTTCAATCCTGTTTGACTTTGTCCTGTGGAGATAGGAGATGTATTGAAAAGTGTTTTTGTCCATACAGTGGAAGTCGTGAAGGATTCAGAAAAAAATGTATGCAAATCATAAGTGAATGCTGACAGAACTATTGCTATAAATGTTAATGATGACAAAACAACATTCTTAGTGTAACGTGGTGTCATTTAGTATCACTTTCAAACTGCTAAGGTAGCAAATAGGCCACATGGATATGTCTTTTCAATTTGAGAGAGGTGCTTACTGTATCAGGGGGCATGTGGAATGACACTGTGGGGTCAGCAGGCAGACACAGAACACTCTCACAACACACAACAGATTGAAAATGCTTTTGTTTTGAATGAGAGCACGACCCCTACCTTCAACATGCATGCTAACATGACAGAGTGGACACGTGGATGCATACCGAATAGATCATTGTTGTGCTTCTCACACGCAAATGTTGGAAGTGCTGCTTGAATCAGCAACAAAATATCTGAAAATGGATAAGCATCTTTTTTTTGATTGGTCTATCATTTTTAATGAAGAATGTTAAGTGATAGATGGCAATTTACTTGTGCATGTGTGTCTACACACACTTTATATATGTGCTTATATGCATATGTGTGTGTATATATGTACATTAACAAGACATTTTAACAAAGAATTAAAAAAATTCCACATGGAGATTCTGTGAACATGTTTTGAGAGTATAGAACAAACCACACTGGGCGACATGGTGGCTCAGTGGTTAGCACTGCCGCCTGACAGCAAGAAGGTCGCTGGTTCAAGTCCTGGCTGGGCCGGGTTTTTTTGGCATTTCTGTTTGGAGTTTGCATGTTCTCCCTGTGTTGGCGTGGGTTTCCTCCGGGTACTCCGGTTTCCCACACAGTCCAAAGACATGCGCTATAGGTGAATTGAATAAACTAAATTGGCCGTAGTGTATGTGTGTGAATTAGTGTGTATGGATGTTTCCCAGTACTGGGTTGCAGCTGGAAGGGCATCCGCTGTGCAAAACATGTTGGATAAGTTGGTGGTTCATTCCGCTGTGGCGACCCATGATGAATAAAGGGACTAAGTCGAAGAAAAATGAATAAATGAATTAAAAACCACACTCAAAAATGCTGCTTGTTTAAACTACTTATTTAAAATGAGTTGAAACAACACAATTGTTTTTTTTTTTTTTTGTGGGACAACTTAATTGTTTTATGTTCAATCCACTTAAATTTGCAAAAAAACGAACAAGTTAACTTAATAGATTCGTGTTGGGACAACATGAAGGACTTGTGTGGAACCCTGCATTATTTTACAGTGTAGCAGTTCTCAACTATGCAGCCATGAGTCTTAAAATTATTAATATCTATTCTTAATTTAAAAAATAATCTCTTCACTGATGTTGCATAATAATTAAATATATAATGTCTTTTTCTGAACACACAGTCTTATATCAGATGCAACTTTTTTGTGGTTTGTGGTTAACGAACGTGTACTTAATAATGCACAGTTACAAAAAAACCTTTTTGGCTTCAACAAAGATACATGAAGGTTAGTGAGTTAATCTTAAAAGTCTGATTCAAAGATTTGTCTGCTTGACCGCTTCACATGGCTGTGTAGCATATAATAAGCAGCTTAAATATATAAAGTTGAAGTCAGAATTATTAGCCCTCTTGAATTATTAGCCTCCCCTGTATATTTCCCCCCCCATTTGTGTTTGTTCTGTAGACAATCGAAAAAATACATTTCTTTCATTCATTCATTCATTCATTTTCTTTTCGGCTTAGTCCCTTTATTAATCTGGGGTCGCCACAGCGGAATGAACCGCCAACTTATCCAGCATATGTTTTACGCAGCGGATGCCCTTCCAGCTGCAACCCATCGCTGGGAAACATCCACACATACTCATTCACACACATACACTACTGACAATTTAGCTTACCCAATTCACCTATAGCGCATGTCTTTGGACTTGTGGGGGAAACCGGAGCACCCGGAGGAAACCCACGCCAGCACGGGGAGAACATGCAAACTCCACACAGAAACGCCAACTGACCCAGCCGAGGCTCGAACCAGCGACCTTCTTGCTGTGAGGCAATTGTGCTACCCACTTCGCCACCGTGAGGCCCAAAATACATTTATTAAGGGGGCAAATAGTATTGACCTTAAAATGTTTGCTTTTTTAAAATAAAAACTACTTTTATTCTATCCGAAATAAAACAAGTCAGACTTTCTCCAGAAGAAAAAATATTATAGGAAATACTGTGAAAAATTCCTTGCTCTGTTAAACATCATTTGGGAAATATTTGAAAAAGGAAAAAAAAATCACAGGAGGGCTGTATATATTGTTTTAGTTTTTAATTCCAACTCATAACCTTATGTATTTTACAGAAATCATTCTTGATACACAATACATTAGCCAAAGGGAGTTATTATGCGCATGGCTATATGCTTGATATGCAGTCCTCAGTGTGATCCACACCACACATCCATTTTAATTACTACCCAATCAGCCCTTTAAGCGTTCCAGCTCCTGTCGCAAACCCTTCGCGGCTTCTGCTTACCTACATTCACCACAAGTACACGGGCATCAAAATATGATGAATGGTTTGCTGCAGGGGCCTGTCAAAGCTCAACGCTGCGGATTGTGTGGGGAGAACTCACACCGGGCCAACCTGATCCAGTGAATTTCATCCATCCAAACCCCCTCCACCATCCTTCTCACAATCCCACGGGAGACCAAATTACACACGGTTGTGACAATGCACTTCAGAGGAGAGGAGCTTTACCTCAGATAGCGGCGAAGAATCCGACGAGAACCTCATTAAAGGCCCCGCGTTAAAAGCTTTTTGTTTCATTTATATTGAAATGAGGCAGGGCCTTTCAACAAGACTGATGTTGCTGTAATTTCAAGTGACAGGACAACAAGGGGTAATGATGCATCGCTTTTATGCTACCTAAGTAGTGAGCGAGTCCCCGGCCTGTGTGAATTAAGCCTGGTTTTGTTATTCCACAGAGAGCAGGACTGAACTGCGTTTGGAAACGGGCTCTCGCGATGGATGAGGCCACATTTCTCATTCTAAATGAAGTTGCCTTGGCGCGGTCCTACCACTCGCGTGTTGCTCAAATAGCTCATATCGATCTAAAAGTACGCAGTCCCTCGTGATTCCCTCAGTTTTAGTATTTTGGCACTATTAAATTAGACTTGTAGGTTCTCATTTTGAGATTCTGTTTCATGTGCCAGCGTTAAAAGGAATACATGCATCTCAGAATGGCTTGGCAAACTTGCTGTCAGCAAGTAAACATTATGGGATGTTTTGCAGTCAAATTGAAATTTACATTGCACTTAGTTTGATTTGAACACACCACAGCCTGGAAGCAGAAACACTCATAACTAATATCGCAATAAGATACAGCATAGAGTAAAAATCATCTTTCTTATATAGATTCATTCATTTGTCAGAGGCTTTTATCCAAAGCAAGGCTGATTTACACTTCTGCTTTGAGTGATCGGCGTGACCCACGGCTCCTGCCTTGCGCGTAGCCATGCACTCATGGCTCTCAGCACCACCCACTCTCGTCACTGCTATCAAGTCAACCAATCAAAGATCTTGCGCTACGCATCATTGAGACGTGTAGTTACATTTTTTTGAGAGATGCGCGTCAGCCACTGCGAGGGCTATGCGACCATGTGAAGGCTGCTCCGGGAGGCTGGTTTACACTTCTGCTTTGAGTGATCGGCGTGTCAATTCTCAAAAGTTGGAGTGGACAATGCTCGTGCAATGCTCGTGCACCCACAGCTTTAGCTTCAACCATTCTTTGAACAAATTATTGATTGGCCTAACATTAACCGTGTGCTCGTCGTGATCATCCTTTTTACAATGACATTGCTTTAATAGATTAATTCCCCATTTATGTGTAGTTAACTAGTGGTCTGAGACCTTTAGCCAGGACAGATTAATGTCCATAGTTTTATTCATTCATTCATTTTCTTTTCGGCTTAGTCCCTTTATTAATCTGGGGTCGCCACAGCGGAATGAACCGCCGTCCATAGTTTTAGATACTAGATAATTTAGATCTTATTTAAATGTCAATTGTTTTAGTTTTTTTTTTTTTTTTTTTAAGAAAAGTTGTTGAATAAAAGTGCATGCATACAGCTATATTTAGCTTGTTTTGACATAGTATTTACAATTTGTGGCTAAGAAATAATTATTTATTTATTTTTGGTGTGGTGACATATAAATTTGGTAAATCCTTAATATAGTAATTAAAAGGATTTAATAATTTTGAGCCCTGAAAAATGATGTGAAATGAAAACTAATTGCAATGCGACACTATATGAAACCATAACCCATTTGCTCATGCACGTTGCACAAGCTCATACACAACACACAAAAAAGTACAACGAATGAGGAGGCATGTGGACATAACACAAAATCAAGTAATTTTAGCATGTAAAAGTCAAATTTATGCATATAAAATATATTTTCCCAACAACAAAATTGTGGCTAGTAAAAATGGCGAGTGGCTAGTAATGTTGGAAATCTACTAGCCACAGTGGCTGGTGATCAAAAAAGTTAATTTTAAGCCCTGAAACTATTCTATTTGCTTTTTACTTATTATACTGGATGAATAACAAAATTCTGTCATTTTGTTTTATGTTAATACCCATGAGTAATGTTTTATGTGCTCAACCTTGGCGTGCTACAAAAAAAAAAGGAAACATAAATGGAGATATACAAGAGATATTTCACCAAAATAGTTTAGGTGTGTCAATACTTTTGACCATTGTGGACAATGTAAAAACAAAATGGAAAATTAAATGGATAAATACAATAGATATTTTGCCAAAAATATTTTAGGGGTGCCGATACTTTTGACCACTGTCTAGGATGTTAAAAAAAGGAAATATAAATGGAGATATACCTAAAAGATATTTCATCCAAAATAGTTTAGGGGTGCCGATACTTTTGACCACTGTCTAGAATGTTAAAAAAAAGGAAATATAAATGAAGGTATACACAAGATATTTGACCCAAAATAGTTTATGGGTGCCGATACTTTTTACCACTGTCTAGGATATAAAAAAGGAAATATAAAGGAAGGTATACATGAGATATTTGAACAAAAATAGTTTAGGGGTGCCAATACTTTTGACCACTGTCTAGGATGTAAAAAAGGAAATATAAATGAAGGTATACACAAGATATTTCACCAAAAATATTTTAGGGGTGCTGATACTTTTGACCACTTTGGACGATGTAAAATGTATTTATTTATTTTTTTACTTTTAATATTCAATCAAAATGTGGCTCAACCATTTTTCTTTCAGTTAATCAATCTATATACTTTGAATCTCTGTTCTACTCTGTGTAAAACGTTCTTCCGCTTCGTTTGTCAGGGCGATGGGAAACCTTCAGCAGTCTCTTGTGTGTTTTGAGAAGCGGTTGGTGGTGGCGCATGAGCTTGGAGAGTGCGGAGGAAAAGCTCAAGCTTATGGAGAACTGGGCAGCTTGCACAGCCAGCTGGGGAACTACGAGCAGGCCATCTCCTGCCTGGAACGGCAGCTCGGCATTGCCCGCGACACCCAAGATCGATTGCTGGAGGGTGATGCCAGCTGTGGCCTGGGCGCTGTTTATCAGCTGATGGGCGAACACGACACAGCTCTTCAGTTCCACCAACTGGATCTCCAGATCGCAGAAGAGACAGGCAACGCCAGCTGTCAAGGTCGGGCCTACGGTAATCTGGGACTCACTTATGAGTCTCTGGGAAATTTCGAGCGCGCAGTGGTTTACCAGGAGCAGCATCTGAGCATCGCGGCACAGACCAATGACCTGGTGGCCAAAACTCTGGCTTATAGCAGTCTGGGACGAACACATCACGCTCTGCAGAACTACTCGCAGTCCGTCATGTACCTGCAGGAAGGTAAGAGAGACACAAAACACAATACCTCTTTATTTTATTTCTTTTTAACACTAGAACTACAAAGGCGGTCATTTTGACTGCTTTTAATTTTTACAGTTTAATAACTTTGTTGAAATGAAACACAAATACACTTTTAGTAAATAGATGTATGTGTACGGCAGCACGGTGGCGGAGTGGGTAGCACAATCGCCTCACAGCAAGAAGGTCGCTGGTTCGAGCCCCGGCTGGGTCAGTTGGTATTTCTGTGAATGGAGAAATACCTCTATCTCTATCTGTGTGGAGTTTGCATGTTCTCCACCGTGTTTGCGTGGGCTTCCTCCGGGTGCTCCGGTTTCCCCTACAGTCCAAAGACATGCAGTATAGGTGAATTGGGTAAGCTAAATTGTCCGTAGTGTATGAGTGTAAATGGGCATGTATGGATGTTTCCCAGTGATGGGTTGCAGCTGGAAGGGCATCCGCTGCCTAAAACATATGCTGGATAAGTTGGCGGTTCATTCCGCTGTGGCGACCCCAGATTAATAAAGGGACTAAGCCGAAAAGAAAATGAATGAATGAATGAATAATCATGTTAAAGGAGACCTATTATGCAAAAATCATTTTTAAAACTGTTTAAACACAGTTATGTCACAAAAGTCTGTGAATAAA
>CAIGQW010050368.1:0-17349 GCA_903798125.1 Danio choprae
ATTTCAAAACCTTATAAAGACTGGAGGATAGTGAGCTTAATCCTTATAGAACACTGCGTCAGGCCACGTCTGCACTAATCCAGATCTATTTGAAAATGGCGTTTTCATCTAAAACTGCTCCAAAAATGCTCAAGTGTTCATGAGATGGATTAACTGAGGGGCGAAACTGTTTTTGTGTCGGGCTGTTCTGGTGCGCAGTGCTCTGTAGCGTCCACCAGAAGGTAAAAGTTCAAAGAGGCAGTGTGCTGGGTGTGAGGGGTCCAGAGTGATTTTGGCAGCCCTTCTGCTCGCTCTGGATAAGTACAGTTCTTGGAGAGTAGGGAGGGTTGTACCAGTGATTCGCTCAGCAGTCCGAACTATTCGACGTAGTCTTCGGAGGTCGGATTTGGTAGCTGAGCTAAACCAGACAGTTATTGACGTGCAGAGGACTGATTCAATGATGGAAGTGTAGAACTGTTTCAGCAGCTCCTCTGGAAGGTTGAACTTCCTCAGCTGACGAAAGGAAGTACAGCCTCTGTTGAGCTTTTTTGACAATGGAGTCAATGTGAGTGTCCCACTTCAGGTCCTGAGAGATGGTGGTGCCCAGGAACATGAATGACTCCACTGCTGCCACAGTTCAATCATTTGACCCCCTATTGAGACTAAAGGTCAGGGACACCAAGTCGACGGTTGAACTTTGGGGGGAACATTGGGCCTCTAGTTGGGTTAACGTTGGATCTAGCTGACCCAATTCAGGATGTAGAATTGCCGTTGGCCGTCGGTGAAAGAGAGCGCCCTGATTGGTTGTTCAGCAATGAATCAGAGTGCAAGAAAAGTCAAGGGAGAACACAAAGAGGCCGGATGTAGTTTCACTCCATTTCTCAAACGTTTGAAAATAAGATCATTAGATCTTCCGTTCACTACATTTATTTTTCCCACATTTAAAAAAAAATACTATAGTAATTTGATAGTATATACTGTGGTATTTTTGGACCATGATATAAAAAATGTATTTGAATTGATCTGTTGTAGTAATCCTACAGTTGCTATGGTTACACATAACTATACTATAGTAATATCACAAGTGACGCAATACTGAAGTGGTCTACAGGGAAAGATATACTACAGTAATCAGTTTACAGTAGTAAAACTAAAGCATACTACAGTATTTATCACAGTTTATCAGTTCACTATAGTTAATACTACAGTATGCTGCAGCATTCATTAACAAAGAGCTGTAAATACTATAATATATTCAGTACACTGTACACGTTACTATAGTATGGTCCAAAAACATTATAGCATTTACTATAAATCGCTTTTTGAAATCTCAGTCCTGGGTGAATATTATAAGAACATCTGTTTGCAGTGTTGTCATATAGTAAAGCCACTGCTCTGGAAGTCGGAGTGAGTTATTTATGGTAAATACTATAGTGTTCTTAACCATACTGTAGGGAAGTGTATTTTACTGTATATATTATTTTATTAACCTCTTTTTGTTAATAAATGCTACTAGAGCATACTGTAGTAACAACTAGTGAACTGATAAACTGTGATAAATACTGTGGTATGCTTTAGTTTTTACTACAGTAAATTGTGGTGTGGTGCATTGTAGTGTAATATAGTTTGTAGATTACACTACATTACTGGTCATTTGTGTCTATTGCTATTGTTTTTGTGTTACCATAGCAACTATAAAATCACAACATCAGATTAATTCAAGTACTTTACTATAGTAATGTTCAAAAAACACCACAGGATTTACTATAAAGTACTATAGTATTTTTAATCTGGCCCACTTGGATTTACATTTGCCGTTTTGTGTCGCCTCTTTCTCTCTCACTCACTCACTCTGTGTATCTCTGTGCTGTGTGTGTGTGTGTGTGTGTGTGTGTGTGCGCGTGTGTGTGTGAAAGAGATAACTGTCTCATAGCGAAAGCTGACTTGAAATCGAAAGTGAAAGCGTCTTCGTCTGAAAAGGATCCATTTTAGATCGCTGAAAACCAACGCATTCTCCTGGTAAGTTATGTGCTTCAAAATAACTTACACGATAGCAAACTGGCACAGAATCAATGCCTAATCGATGTTTTTCGTGGCACTCAAATGACGTTCATCGACATGTTGATCCGGTATCGTTTTGCTCAGAGAAGTTGAACCAACGTCAGATACGCCATTTAAACACTAACAGGTAAATAAATCTCAAAACGCGTGCTTTGCTTACCTAAAGTCGAATAAAGTGATATTTAGATTATTTAAACGAGATAATAACTCACTTATCATAATTGTTTATCATTTCATTGTCTTGTTTACCTAACATTAATACGATGCTAGGCTAGTTTTCTTTATTTGAATATAGCAAACACGCTATACTATCAGGTAATTTAATCGCTATATGTGCCAGTTTATTAAAGAACATTCAATGATCGTTTCTTTATTATATAATATATGCTATACAGCTACAAATACGTTTAAAGCATACAACTTGAACGTTTACACTCAAATGCACGTGGTGTAAAACTAGGGTATTATAAATGATCACTTTTCTATGTACTCAAGAATAAGACGTGTGTAAGTTACAATTCACTTTGACAGACACACTTCACACAGCTTCTTTCTATAAAGGTTTACATGGATTCCTTCCACGCGTGACATGGGCCAAATAATGAACTGAATCCAATATTCAGATATATTGGAGAGCTTCCAGATATATTGTGGTGTGATCACACAACCATCACAAATGTGTTTCAAACAGTCAACAGGGTCACAACAAAGATGCAAAGTACCTGTCAAAGATTTAAGTTAAATGAAGTGTAAATCAACCAGAAACCCGTTGTTCTGCAGTGCTGTCATTTTCCAGATGTGCAACCTACCTGGAGTTTAGCATTAAGAGACACAGACCTTGGTTGAACCAACTCCTTGGTTATCTCTCCTCTGTCCAATAAAAAAAGTGCATGTTAATAGTTGCCCAATAATTGTGTATGCACAGATATTCTCCAAAGAAAGACAAAATCTTGTTTTTTTATTTGTTTTTTAACAAGTTAGAGCACTGTTATTATTCAATAATATAATTAAAGGGATAGTTCACCAAACTGTTAAAATTCTATCGTTTACTCATCCTTCACTTGTTCAAAACATGCTTGAGTATCTTCTGTTGAACATAAAAGAAGCTATTTTGAAAAAAATGCTGGTAGCTGGCACACCATGACTGCTAAATAATAATTTTTCCCTACTATGGAGGTCCAGCATTCTGTAGTACGCTTCCTTTGGTCTGGACCAAGGCTAAAAATGATGCATTGTAGCATTTTTCAGCCGTTTTGGTATAATTGTGGGAAAGTGTCAAAAAAACTTTTCTCATTCCAGAATGCACGTCGCAGCTGACTACTGCAGCTGGTTCAGTCCCAATAAAGCTAAGCACTCGGGTCTGTTCGAGGTTGATTCACGTTCTCACCACAAACGAATCGTTCCAGGATTAGTTTGGAAGCGTATCAAGATCACCTCTTTTAGCAGGTCTCGGTATGGTTGTTTGGTCCACTCTTGGTGAGCAGCCGAGTATGATTGCCACTTTCACCCCTGCCCAAATGAACCTCACCAAAAGGCAAACAAACTCTGGTACGTTTTAACCGAACTAAATGAGGCGGATGTGAAAGCACCCCAACAGAAGAAAGGGAGATAAACCACATAAGGGAGAGTAAATTCATTCATTCATTCATTCATTTTGGCTTAGTCTCTTTATTAATCTGGGGTCGCCACAGCGGAATGAACCGCCAACTTATCCAGCATATGTTTTACACAGCGGATGCCCTTCCAGCTTTAACCCATCACTGGGAAACATCCACACACTCTCATTCACACACATACACTACGATGTCTTTGGACTTGTGGAGGAAACCGGAGCACCCGTAGGAAACCCATGCCAACACGGGCAGAACATGCAAACTCCACACAGAAACGCCAACTGACCCAGCCGAGGCTTGAACCAGCAACCTGCTTGCTGTGAGGCGAACGTGCTACCCACTGCGCCACCGTGAGGCCCTGGGAGAGTAAATAAATGACAGAATTTACATTTTTGGGTAAACATCAAAGAATTTGGCTGGGGTCCCATTAAGTGTATTGTGTATATGTAATAACTGCAAGTGCCTTCTAGAGATATGCAAGATATTAATGACATGCAAAAACATAGGTATAAACGTAAAATCACATATGATTATTAGTTATTTCTGTGGGCATCATGTTCTCCAACCCAGGCTCATCCTGAAAACGTATCCCTATATACATTACTGGAGAGTGCCAAATACGTCCCAGGAGGCATGTTTTTGTCGAGTGCCATTCGCATCTGTTCTTCTTGTGTCAATCCGCCAGAGGCCGCTGTCGACTGACCCACCCTCCTCCTTCCCTAAACCCAACTGAAAGTATTTTCAAAAGCAGTCCAGAAAAAGAAAAGCCTGATTTTTACCAGGTTTTCAGATTTTACCACATTCTCACCCTGTTTTTTACTTGTTTATTTTAGTTTTTGTCTTACCTGCTTTCTGGAACCGTTCTTCACCGGACTCCAACCCCATCACCCCAGCAGTCAACTCCGCTCCACATCACAAGTCAACCGGTGTATACAGCGAGCCACTGGACAAACTGGTAACAGCGGAAGAGCCGTCCGCCCGGAGGTGAGCGGTCAGCTGGTAAGCGTGAAAAGGAACACCGTGATACCGCCCCATACGTACCTCTGGCTACATAATCTGCGATCTCCAGAAATGTATATAAGGCTACGTTTCCAGAATGAGCCTGTGTTGATGTTCTCAGTGGTTGCATATTTAACTCTGTAAATACTGCTTAAATCGTAGAAGATCACTGTGAGTCAGAATGAGTCTCTGTGAGGAGAAAGAGGAGGATGCGGTTCACAACCAGAACAAGAGAGAAGCATCTCCAGACTTCAGCTGTGTGTCTTTGAGGAGTGATGCATCCATGAGAAAGCCTGCTAATTTCAGTGACGGAGCAGGGACGTTTACACCCAGGTGAGACAATAACTAGTTCTGCTGTCTCAGTACTTGAGTCTTTTGAGTCCTTTTGCTTAAACGTTTGCTCAGATTGTTACAATCCCCTCAAGTTTTCTAGGGTCACAGAGAAAGTAAACTCACCCTTCACTTGTTCAAAACATGTTTGAGTTTCTTTCTTCTGTTATTTTGAAGAATGCTGGTTGCTGGCATTCGTTGACTTCCATGGTAATTGGGTTTAAAACCACATGAGGGAAAGTAAGTGGTGAGGGTGTATCGTATCCACTTTCACATGCTCTCTTGTCCATGTAAACGCAGGGGGAAGCGATGCATCAACAACGTTATGGCAAATCACAGACATTTATGATGAACTTATCATTTTGATTTCATTTAGTCTTTCACGTGGCCTCACGGTGGCGCAGTGGATAGCACGTTCGCCTCACAGCAAGAAGGTCGCTGGTTCGAGCCTCGGCTGGGTCAGTTGGCATTTCTGTGTGGAGTTTGCATGTTCTCCTCGTGTTGGCGTGGGTTTCCTCCGGGTGCTCCGGTTTCCCCCACAAGTCCATAGACATGCGGTATAGGTGAATTGGGTAAGCTAAATTGTCCGTAGTGTATGAGTGTGAATGGGTGTGTATGGATGTTTCCCGGAGATGGGTTGCAGCTGGAAGGGCATCTGCTGCGTAAAACATATGCTGGATAAGTTGGTGGTTCATTCCGCTGTGGCAACCCCAGATTAATAAAGGGACTAAGCCGAAATGAAAATGAATGAATGAATAGTCTTTCACGTGATGAACAGAAAGCTCAAATCCATTCGATTACTCGGGGCATGAGCAAATCAATCGCAGCTCAGACTGCACGGTTAAGCTTGTATGGTGTTGTTTCACAAATTATTTGTAAACCTGATGATCTGAAAGGTCAGTTGGTGGCAATCATGGGCCTTTTCAGCTCAGACTGGATTGGTTGAGCTCGATATTGTGATGTCACATATTGGATGTTACATATTGGAGTCGAAAGGCCAAACTGCATGCTGGTTAAGCTTATATGAGACTGTCAGTGTAATGAGAACAAGTGACTCAAACTTGAAGACTTGTCAGATGAGGAATTATTCTTTTCTCTTTCTTATAGCATTATAGTTCTGACTTAGTGTGATCAACGTATGCACAACTTGTAGATGTTTAGGACTCAAAGGTCAAACGTTCCCATCACTATGCTTTAGCATCTCCCTTTTATAGTGAACATCCAGTGTGAGATGATTGGCGCTAGTCTGTTGGCGTCTCCTCCAATCAGTCTGATCTCATGAGTGATTGATGCCAAGCACCGATGATCTGAGTGCACTCTAAAATGAACATGAAAGAGACAGTAGCAAAAACAAAACCTGCAACTTGCCTCACATGGGGACATAAAAAGAATAAAACATGTTAAAGCTAGCATTTGATATATTCTGCAATAAAGTCTTGGTCTTTAATAAAGATGTTTATTGTGTCTGAGCTGATTTTGGGAATGCCAGACATTGCTCTTTTTGTTGTTCATCTTTTCATTCATTGTGTTTTTGTTGTGTGGATAGAGATAACCAGGAAAGCAACCTTCAGCTGAAGTCTTATCCACAAGTGGCTGGTGAACTACAGAGAGTCAAAGATCAGCACAAATCCATCTTGAGGAATAAATATGAGCGATTGTTTGAGGGAATCAACCTACAAGAAAATCAAACCCTCCTGAATCGGATCTACACACAACTGTACATCATAGAAGGAGAGAGCGAAGGTGTTAATGAAGACCATGAGGTGTTACAAATGGAGAAAACACCCGGAACAAAATGCTCTCAAGACATTCCAATATACTGCAATGACATCTTTAAAATCTCAACTGAACCAGGACTTGAGGAGAAAGATCAGATCAAGACTGTTCTTACTAAAGGCATCGCTGGAATTGGGAAAACTGTCTCTGTGCAGAAGTTCATTCTGGACTGGGCCGAGGGAAAAGCCAACCAGGATGTAGATTTCATGTTTGTGCTTCCATTTCGAGAGCTGAACTTGATCCGAGATCATCAGTACAGTCTTCACAGACTTCTGTTGGACTTTCATCCTGAGCTTCAGGATCTGGAGCCCAAGATTTATGAGCAGTGTAAAGTTGTGTTCATCTTTGATGGTCTGGATGAAAGCAGAATCACACTGAAGATTTCAGATGATGAGAAAGTTTGTGCTGTGACTGAATCTTCATCAATGGCTGTGTTGATGTCGAACCTCATGAAAGGAGATCTGCTTCCCTCTGCTCTCATCTGGATCACCTCCAGACCAGCAGCAGCCCATCAGATCCCCCCCAAATACATCAACCGTGTGACAGAAATTCAGGGATTCACTGATCCTCAGAAGGAGGAATATTTCAGGAAGAGAATTAGCGACGAGCATCAAGCCAACAGAATCATCTCCCACATCAGAAGAGCAAGAAGCCTCCAGATCATGTGCCACATACCCGTCTTCTGCTGGATCTCCTCCACTGTGCTTCAGAAGCTCCTGGAAGAAGATCTGAGTGCAGAAATCCCTCAAACTCTGACTGAAATGTACATCCACTTCCTGCTGATTCAGATCAACATGAGGAACCAGAAGTATGAAGAGAGAGATCCAGAGGAACTCCTGCAGTCCAACAGAGGAGTGATTGTCAAACTTGCTGAAGTGGCTTTCAGACAGCTGATGAAGGGCAATGTGATGTTCTATGAGGAGGACCTGATTGAGAGCGGCGTAGACGTCACTGATGCCTCAGTGTATTCTGGGATCTGCACTGAGATCTTCAAGGAGGAATCCGTGATTCATCAGAGGAAAGTCTACAGCTTCATACATCGAAGCTTTCAGGAGTTTCTAGCTGCTTTCTGTGTGTTCTACTCACATTTGACAAAGAAAATTGAGTTGTTGCAGTTTTTTCTTGAGGATGAATATGAGAGGTACACATCTATGAGAAACTCTTTGTGTGAGCTTCTGAAATCAGCAGTCAATAAAACTCTTCAGAGCAAAAATGAATACCTTGATCTTTTTCTGCGATTCCTCCTGGGCATTTCACTGGAGAGCAATCAGAGACTTTTAGAGGATCTGTTGACACATACAGAAAAGAGCTCAGAAATCATAACAGAGACTACACGGCACATTAAAGACAGAATCAGAGACAGTTATGGTCTCTTAGCTGACAGATCCATCAGTCTGTTCCTCTGTCTACTCGAAGTAAAAGATCAGACTCTGTACAGAGAGATTCAGGAGTATGTTAAATCAGATGAACAGACAGAGAACAAGCTTTCTCCAGGACAATGCTCAGCCATAACTTATATCCTTCAGATGTCAGAGGAGGTGCTGGAAGAGTTTGATCTACGCAAATACAACACATCAAATGTGGGCAGAAAGAGACTGATACCAGCCGTGATGAACTGCTTAACAGCTATGTGAGTAATTCTTTTGAGTAATGTTTCTAATCAGATGTTTTAGTGGTTGCTTACATGACATTTTTAACCAAAAATGGGGAACATTGGATATATTTAGCATGTTTACACCAGTGTTTCTCAACCACCAGCACTGCATGTTTTGGATGTCTCCTTTGTCGGGTACCCCCATTACAGGTCCTTCAGTATTTGCTAATGAGCTGATGATCTGAATCAGGTGCATTTGGTTAAGACTATGGGAGACTTGGAAAATGTGCAGAGCTGGTGGTCCTCCAGGAACATGGTTGAGAAACACTGCTTTACACGACAACGTTATTTAGGGACTGAAAATACATACATTTGGGAACAAGTTTTCGAAAATGCCTATGTTGTTTTTGAGTAAACACCCCGAAACGAGTCTTTGAAAAGGATGACGTTTAGGGATTATAGTGATTAAAGGCAAGCACAAACATACACACAACAATAGTGGACTACGTTTAGGTTGTTGCTCAAGTGTTCACGAGTAAAATGTGGATTTACTTCACCTTTACAGCCGAAAGTGGAGACACGCAATTGGCAAATTATACATAGACATGAGCGCTGAGCTGCCATTGACACATCATCACTTACCTACATATAATAGGGGTGTAGGAATATATCTATACACATGGTTATCATAATATTTAGTTTGGCAATAGTGTATCAATTCTCATAAACACAATATTGTTATTTTAAAAGATTTATAGCGGTTGTTTTGTTTTAAAGCTAACATTACATCCCAATGTTAGACGGTAGTATTCTTGATAGATAGGAAATAAGTGACTGATGGCACGTACTAGAAGGGCACGCCTCTACAGTTCATAAGGTTTGCTGCTTGATAAAGCTCATTGCTAGTAGCAATGAAGGATGAAACAACTGATGCGACTAAAGCTACGGTCACACTAGCGTTGGAGCTTGCGAAATCCTGTCGTGCAACGCTGCCAAAAAGGAGTGGGATAAAACAATATGATTAGACACTGATAAAGCAAGAAATTGGTCCATATTTAAAATTTCGCGATCATGTTTTGATCTTCTATTGGTCTCTCGCAATCACATGATGCGATTTTTCGCAGGTCAGAGTTCACCAAGCTTGAATTTTTGAACTGGTCTGCCGCATTCGCACGCGTATGAATGGAAGTCTATGGTGCGAAAAGTGCAGTATGACTTAACAAACCACTAGCAGCAAATGGATAACACGGATCTCCGTCAACTTACTTTAAATTCAAAGATGAATGTTACCGCCAACCTCAGCGTTTGAAACCGTAATAACTCTGTCAGTACTTTTTCGCTTGCAAAGATATGTGCCCTCTCAGTGTTGCAGAGAATGAAGGTTTTTATATCAAACCCTTGAAAGGAGCAGGATTTTCTTTTTGTCAAGTCTATTACAAAGAGAACCAAGTGCACCTGTTACGTTTCCACATGGTAAACTGCTTTTGTGAGAGGATAAGGAACTAAGACTGTGGATATATGCAGCAGATGTGCGGCAGATCATATTACCTGCGCACACAACACATGCCCTTTTGATGACGTGATTATCCTCTTATATTGTCAGAGTCATGGGCAAATTATACGTTTAAGTGATGAGCCAGCACAGACCTGATTGAGCCACTGACAGTCCTTTAATTTAGTTAAAGAATCCTGCAAGCAGTTTTTCATTGATTATTCTATGCGCAAGTTATGATATTGTACATTACAGTTGCAAGCTTAAGCCATTACAGTACACGAACAGATACTGTTAACTAAAAAGTGATAGTGCCAAATACTGACCTGGCATACGTAATACAAACTTGTCGCTCGTTTTCTTTGAGTAAACACTGATTGTTTTGAAAACATTGTGTAGACGTATTGTTTTTCAAAGTGCTAGGAAAATTTATAATCTTTTGGAAACGTTGTATACATGTAGGCTTAATGTGCGTTCACACCAGACGCGGATGAAGCGTCAAGTGGAAGTGATTTACATGTTGTCAATGCAAAGAGGCGAATGGACATCCTGCGGTGCTATTCGCGCGAATGACGTGATTCACATTTTACTCCACATGCAATTCTTCACAATTTGCGTGTTTGACGCGTGAAGCGCTCGAGTTGGAAAATCTGAACTTTAGCAGGCATTCGCGCTGCATTAACCAATCGGGAGCTTTCTCTTGTAGAGGCGTGATTGTGATGTAGCGCCTGTTGTTGGTGTCCCAAGGTGGGATCCTCCTGCCGACACCGGACAACAGTTCATCAAACTAGGCTCGGCTAAGTCGGAAGCACCACTGAAAGCTTCCATCGTCCAGGTACAGTTACTGGAGGAGTTGATGAACTCACAGAGCTGGGTTCACTTCTGAAAGGATCCAGCGCCTAATCTCAGACACAGTGCAGAATGAATATACGTTGTTTTTCCTAAATCACAGCTAATCTTTCGATAAAAACCATGTTAGCCATTTAGCAAGAAAACTAGAGTCACTGGGCAGACGCCCTATCCATGACGCAAATCTGCATCTATTGTAAAGTGAATTTGACAAGCGAATTGTCATTAAAGGTAAACTCAAAATGTTCACGCATCTATTTACACGCAATTTATTCCCGCATGCCACGTCTGGTGTAAACACAGCATTAGATATCCCTGGATCTAATTTGCATATTGTGTTGAATATAAGTTGCGTGTTATTTCTTATTAAAATTTTTTTAAATTCTTTGTTACAGACTTGTTGGATGTCATCTCTCGGATCAGCACTGTGAAAGTTTATCCTCAGCTCTACAATCGCCAAACTCACGACTAACAGAGCTGAATGTGAGTAACAATGACCTGCAGGATTCGGGTGTGAATCTGCTCTCCGCTGGATTGAAGAGTTCACACTGTCAACTAATCGTACTGAGGTTAGAAATTTATTTTAATCTAATTTAAATGTGCTGAAACGTGTACATGAATGTTTTGTTTAAATAAACTAGATCAGGCTCAGTGGTTAGCGCTGTTGCCTCACAACAAGAAGGTCGCTGGTTTGAGTCCTGGCTGGGTCAGGTGGCCTTTCTGTAATGGAGTTTGCATGTTCTCCCTGTGTTCACGTGGGTTTCCCTTTGTGTGCAGTTCACTAGTTTAGGTGGACTTAGTGTGTGTGTGTGTGTGTGTGTGTGTGTGTGTGTGTGTGTGTGTGTGTGTGTGTGTGTGTGTGTGTGTGTGTGTGTTTCGCAGTCCTGGGTTGTGGCTAGAATGACATCTGTTGCATAAAACATATGCCAGAGTAATTGGTGGTTCATTGTGCTGTGCTGACCCCTGATAAATAAGGGACTAAGATAGTAAGTGAGTAAACAAGTGCAAATACTATAAAAGAAACAAGACTGCATATATCTTCTTGGTTTTATGCAGCACAGGATCATGCACTCCCGTCTAAAAGTCTGGGTTCCTTTCTTCAACATTTAGATAATAGTATAATCAAAAGAGTTAGACATATATCTGATAATTATGGTAGTTATGTGCAGATTCCTATGACCTTTTATTGAATTTATTTTTTAAAAGCCTTTACTTGTCACATCTGCTGTAGTGCCATCTTGTGGTCTTTTGGGCACTAGTTATATTGTGGTTTTCGTAGTTCCTGTTTTGTAGTTGTTCACGTGATCACTGCTTCTTTCCATTACTTTGTGTGTAATTGTCTAATTAGTGTTGTCTTTATAAGCTTTGGGATGTTGTGTTTAGTTTGCCTTTGGATTTTTGCTGTTGTACTTTGTTTACATGATTCTGTTTTGTTCCGTCTGGCTTCATCTGGTCCTAGTCTGTTCACCGACTCGTCATTTTTGGTTTGTTAGTTTGATTTACTTTGCTTCATGTTTTGATTGTTTTTGAATTCCTGTTTAAACATGGTTTGATTCACCGTGTTTATTGTTTTGTACTTTTGTCTCTGCTGGATTTTTGTACCTGGCCTGTCCCCTTGTCTTTTTATTAAAACTCAAATTGCTGCGATTGGATGTATCTTGTGTTTTTGTAAGCCCACCGTGACATTACTAAGGTTAAATAGTTTACCCAAAATTTCAAATTCCGTTATTAATTACTCACCCTCATGTTGTTCTAAACCCCTGAGAAAAGAAACATTGTCCTAAAGGCCTATTGAAACACTAGGAGTCGGGTGACAATGGAGGTGAGGCTCTAAACGCAGTTTATTAACAGCTAAGTCAGGCAGGCAATGGTCAAACAGGAACAAACGGTATCATGAGGGTAATCCAATAGCGTAGTCGTGGGCACAGGTAGATGTCGGTACAGGCAGCAAACAGGATAAACAAAGAAACAAGGCAAGGATCTAGAGGTACGGTAGGACTAGACAGGTAAACATTTAAGACTCAGAAATGTGTGTGAGAGGTGAATATATAGTCCATGTAATCAGTCTATGATTTGTTTCCAGCTGTGTGTGTGCAATCAGGGAGAAAACTGCAACTGGTGTGTGTGTGTGGTGCATGATGGGATTTGAAGTCCAGTTCCATGACAGATTTGTAGCTCTCCAGCGATCTGCAACTGCTAGATCGCTGGTGATTGTGACACCCATGTGACTTCAGTGGTTCAGCTATAACTATACGACGCTCCAAGAGCAATGTTGTGCACTATAAAAACTGTCAATTAGTTAACTTAATCTTAAAACAACATTTATAAGCAGTATTGTTTAAAATGTGTATTTTTTTTGCAATCAAATAAGTGTTCTCACAGGTTTTAATAATGAAATACTTGTTTGTTTGGTTTTTTTAGATTGGCAGGTTGTAGACTGACTGGTGAGTGCTGTGAACGTGTGTCTTCTGCTCTCCAATCATCAACATCATGTCTGAAAGAGCTGGATCTGAGTAACAATGACCTGCAGGACTCAGGAGTGAAGCGTCTCTCTGATGCACTGAAGAGTTCACACTGTCACCTGAACGTACTGAGGTTTGATTTATTAGGTTTTCGATAAGATGTTTATCGAACAATAGAGTTACAGAAACAAATCCAAGAGAAGTTACACGTTTATAAGTCAAGTTTGTTTATATAGCACGGTCTGTCAGATGTGTCACAGTGCTCATTCAGTAAAGGCACAGCTAAACAGATGTGTTTAAAGTCTGGATTTGAATGTGCCTGATGTTAGAGCACATCTGATCATTTCTGGAAGCTGATTCCAGCAGCAGGGGGTGCAGTAGCTGAAGGCGGATTCCCCCTGCTTTGACTGAACTCTTGGAGTTTCTAATCTACTTGATCCTAATGATCTGAGAAATCTGTTTGCATTCAGTGAGCATATCTGAAATGTATTGAGGTCCTAGGCTGTTTAGTGATTTATAGACAAGGAATAATACTTTAAAATCTATTCAGGATGTAACTGGAATCCAGTGTAAAGACCTGAGGACAGGTGTGATGGTGGCACTCGTTGACCACTTTCAAAAAACTGCCGAGGAAAGAGTTAATGGGTGAAAATCCCTTTTCATTTATTCCACCACTTAGATTGGCGACCTGCAACTTCACTGCTGAGTGCTGTAAGAGTTTGTCTTCGGCTCTACAATCCTCAAACTGTGTCCTGAGAGAGCTGGACCTGAGTAACAACGACCTGCAGGATTCAGGAGTGGAGCTGCTTTCTCAAGGACTGAGCAGTCCAAACTGTAACATCAACATACTAAGGTATATAAGTATGTTAATATTTACTTTCATCAACTGAATGAACAATTGGGACATACTGTTGACTTCATTTGGTGATTGTATTGCCAGATCGGGTTGTTAGCATACCCCGATTGCTGCATTTGCTTTAGTTTGTTAATGAAATTATATATTTTTTTGTACCTGAGAACAGATTCTTCCATGATAAGCAATGATTCAGAAACATTCCTCGCACATAAATGTTTTATGAATTATACAGATGTATTTATTAGTTTATAGTTTATAAAAAGATCCATCCGTGTTGGCGTGGGTTTCCTCCGGGTGCTCCGGTTTCCCCCACAAGTCCAAAGACATGCAGTATAGGTGAATTGGGTAAGCTAAATTGTCCGTAGTGAATGGGTGTGCATGGATGTTTACCAGTGATGGGTTGCAGCTGGAAGGGCATCCGCTGCGTAAAACATATGCTGGATAAATTGGTGGTTCATTCCGCTGTGGCGCCCCCAGATTAATAAAGGGACTAAGCCGAAAAGAAAATGAATGAATGAATGAAAAAGATCCATAGGATGTAAACGTTACTGTAAATATTGCTGTAACTATGCTAGTTGAGGTGTCAGTTTTTCTCTGTTTAAGTTTGATAATGACAAACTGGTTATTATGTAACAAATACTTAACACTGTCATCGAAAGTTATTTTAGCCACTGTTTCTTCAGATCCCTTTATATGGAAGTCTAAATAATGAACACTTTCAGTAAAAAACAAACTACTTTCTTTTTTCCCTTGACTAGACTCACAAAGTGACAGAGACGAGTCATGGAAATCGTGATATGACTAATTAACTCACTTTGAGGTGGACTTTAACCTGTGCCCTTCATTAAAACTACCTCTGTAATGCATGATGTGCTGTCGGACAAACCAATGTGATGTGGACTATTGCTGTGCTTGTAGATTGTCTGGCTGTATGGTGACAGAGGAAGGCTGTGGGTTTCTGTCTTCAGCTCTGAGTTCAAACCCCTCACACCTGAGAGAGCTGGATCTGAGCTACAATCATCCAGGAGATTCAGGAGTCAAGCTGCTCTCTGAAAAACTGGAGGATCCAAACTACACACTGGACAAACTCAAGTATGTGGACACTGCTCTGTGGGCATCTCTGTGTGTTTATTAATTGTATCAGTTTAGAATTTAACACAGTTTTTACAGTGTGGATCATGGTGGAGAGTTCAGAATTTCAGCGGGACTACATAAATGTAAGTCTATACAAAAAAATAGACACATTAGTTATGTGTGTATTGTTAAGGGTTAGGTAGATAAATTACTGACGTCATTCCAAACCTCTTCAGACTACAAATGAAGATATTTTAGATGAAACCCAAGTGCTCTCCGACTCTGACCCTAAACAGCAACTGTCCCAACTCATTCAAAGTAATACCAAAAAACATCTTCAAAAGAGTTTATATGCCTTCAGTGGTTCAGTTGGAATATGATCAAGCTATGAGAATCCTTTTGTGTGCACATTAAACAGTCTATTCTCCCCAGTGTCAGTATCTTGTGCATGCTCATCATCAATGTGCAGTTATGTATACACTCACCGGGCACTTTATTAGTACCAACTGCTCGTTACCGCAAATTTCTAATCAGCCAATCACATGGCAGCAACTCAATGCATTCAGACATGTAGACATGGTCAAGACGATCTGCTGCAGTTCAAACCGAACATTAGAATGGGGAAGAAAGGGGATTTAAGTGACTTTGAACGTGGCATGGTTGTTGGTGCCAGACGGGCTGGTCTGAGTATTTCAGAAACCGCTGATCTACTGGGATTTTCACGCACAACCATCTCTAGGGTTTACAGAGAATCTTCTGAGGGCTACTTCCAGCAGGATAACTCGCCATGTCATAAACCGCGAATCATCTCAGACTGGTTTCTTGAACATGACAATGAGTTTACTGTACTCAAATGGCCTCCACAGTCACCAGATCTCAATCCAATAGAGCACCTTTAGGATGAGGTGGAACGGGAGATTCGCATCATGGATGTGCAGCCGACAAATCTGCAGCAACTGCGTGATGCTCTCATGTCAATATGGACCAAAATCTCGGAGGAATATTTCCAGTACCTTGTTGAATCTATGCCACGAAGGATTAAGGCAGTTTTGGAGGCAAAAGCGGGTCCAACCCAGTACTAGTAAGGTGTACCTAATAAAGTGGCCAGTGTATTTGAAACAAAGTATAGATGCGTTTAAGGTAATGGCTCAAATGCAACACATGAAAGTGCACCCTATACTGACACTGAGAAGAAACGTTTATACAGTCGTTATTATTGTTTTATGTGTACACACAATATTTTCGTAGCTTCATAATAATCTGATTGAACCACTAAAGGCATGTGGACTGTTTTGAGGATATTCATTTCTGGACTTTGAAGAGGTCGGGTCCCTTGCTGTCAATGGAGGGTCAGAGAGCTCCTGGATTTCATCTAATATACATTTGTGTCCTGAAGATGAACGTTTTTTGGGTGAACTAACAATTCAATGATGTTTTATGCATTTAATGCTGTGTTACTAATGTTCTCTTGTGTTCAGATGCCTGTGATCTCACTCTGGATCCAAACACTGCACACACTCGTCTCTTTCTGTCTGAGGGAAACAGAAAGGCAACATGTGGGGAGGAGGTTCAGCTGTATCCTGATCATCCAGATAGATTTGATGGGTGTCCTCAGGTTGTGTGTAGAGAGAGCCTGTCTGGACGCTGTTACTGGGAGGCAGAATGGGTTGGAAATGCTATTATATCAGTTACATATAAAGGAATCAGAAGGAAAGGTGAGAGTTGTGCCTGTGAATTTGGATACAACAAAAACTCCTGGAGTCTGATCTGCTTAAATAAGAGATTCACTGTCTGGCATAATCTTCATTCAAGTGACATTCGTGTCCCTTCAGACTTCTGTGATAGATTAGGAGTCTATGTGGACGAGTCGGCCGGCTGTCTGACCTTCTACAGTGTCTCTAACACGCACGGACGCACACACTTACACACATTCAACAACACATTCACTGAACCACTCTATGCTGGATTTACAGTTTTTCGTTCACTGTCTCTGGTCTGACTTGAAAGGTCTGAGAGGAAAAACCTTCTGCGGGAGCACAGACGGTCAAGACAATTCTGGAGGGAATAACAATATAATAATACTGAACCACTGTAATGAGACTTTGGCTGAGGCACTTCAGAAAAACCAAAACAACATTTCAGATGTTTTATAATGCTCTCACTTCTCTGGTTTGTCCATTAATGCCGTCCATCACACCCATTTTAGGTGTCCATCACATATATACATATATATATATATATATATATATCTATATATATATATA
>CAIGQW010050368.1:17449-28578 GCA_903798125.1 Danio choprae
ATATATATGTGTTTTCATCATAGTTTATGTGAACTCAGGCAGACTATGTAAAAAAAAAGCAGGTTGGCTGCGTCCAAAATCGCCTACTACTCAATAGGTACTGCATTTGAATTTGAATTTACTACTCGACCATTAGAAAAGTACGTTCTATGCAGTGTGAATGTGAGCTGTATGAATGGAACTCGGATGTACTATATCCGCCATTTTGTCACGATCACGTGACCTACCTGCGTCAGTTGCGTTGCTTCACTCCCATTCATGAATTCTCTCGCGGTGCATCATGGGGTAGCATAGCGTCCAACTCATGCGCACTTCAGAATCTCGCCAGAAGATCATCCGGGTACTTCTCGCATATTGATTTTAGAATTCTACGAATTCAGACATACTACTTGGCTCGCATACTATACAGTGTGGAAGTATGCGATTTCGGATGCAGCCATTCAATCTCTGTAAGCAGTTGGCACTTATTAAACAGCAGGAATAACAGCGTTTCCTTGGTTACTGCTGTAACAAATGTGCTGCACTGGAATTTAATATGCATTAACCAGAGTTCTTGTAATGACCGCCACCCTCCCTATCTTTAAGCCACCTCTAGAGGGCAACAGCCTGTAAGGTTCTTAGTAATTTTGGGCTTAGTAGTTTTTTCATCTGAGTGTGCACATGTTGTCTTGTTGCCTCGTGCTCGAGACACAGCCATGAACAGCAGATTCTAGTTATAAAAAAGATAAAGGTTATTTAGCTTCCCCGTTTATGGCAAAGCGGAACGAGGTATGTTTGTTTTATGTTTGTTTGTATATTAGTGCTTATGGTGTTATTTATTCAACTTTGCTTTGCGTTCTTATACATATTATGCTCCATGTATATGGTTTATATTGTGAATGTGTATAAATTATGCTTCACGTTCTTATGATTGTTTACACTGTGTTTTTGGTTTTGTGTAGTTTTACGGTGCGATGGGCAACACGATGACAAGCAATAAGTGAAGCATGCCGTGTTTCATACAGTAGGAAAAGTGTTTATGGCTTATGATCGGATAAATCACCGTGCAAGCATCAGTGAAAACTCTCTGCCTCCTTTGGTGCCATGGGGCTGCTACAGTTCTTCTAAAATACCTTGTAATTTCTTCTGAAGACAAAAGGTTTCCCTTATGCTGTGTTCACACCAGACACGGCACGCGTGAACATTTTTGGTTTACTTCATTCGTGCGTCAAATTCACTTCACAATAGACACGGATTTGTGTCATGGGCAGGGCTTTTGTCTACCTGGTGACTTCTCTCTACGGTAGCTTCATTGCTAAATGGCTAACATGGATTTTATCGAGATAGTAGCTGTGCTTCATGTACTTTAGGAAGGCTGAAAAACAGTGTAGATTCGTTCGGCGCCGTGTCTGAGTCCACTAAATCCTTTCAGAGGCGCACCCAGCTCTGTGAGTTCATCAACTCCTCCAGAAACTATACCTGGATGATAGAAGCTTTCAGACAAGTCCAGTTTGATGAACTGTTGTCCGGTGTCGGCAAGAGGATTTCCCCTCGGGACACCAACAACAGGCATTACGTCATAATCAGGCCCCTACAAGAGCAAGCTCCTGATTGGTTAACTTGGCGCGAATGTTCACTGAAGTTCAGATTTTCCAACTCAAGCGGTTTGCGTGAAACACTTGTTAACCGCACACACAACTCGCGCCGATTCATTGACGTGAATCTCGTCATTCATGCTGCCTCATTCGCGCGAATTGCGCCGCAGGATGACTATTCACGTCTTTGAATTGACTTAACATGTAAATCACTCGCGCGTGATTCTTCGTCCGCGTCTGGTGTGAACGCAGCACTATAGGAACATCATCCTCAAATGTTGTGATCAGCACCACTGCTGTGATTACTGGTTAAATGGTTTAAATCAACATAGTAGTTGATAAATGGGACAAATAAAATTGGCCCAAAATACAGGACATCCCAGCCAGTATGGGATAGTTGGCCACCCTATCCATGTGTCATGTTTCCATCCGTTATTTCATGTCATTTGTGATGTCATTTCATTCATTAATGAAAAAACTAACACAACCATACCTGTAGTATTGCGAAAACCACAGACACTGACAGCTCTCTCTTTAAGCTCTCTCAATTGAAAATGGCCTCTAAGCAAAGGTTTTCTGTCAGTGATATTTTGTCACAGGTTTTTGACAGTGAAAGTGACAGAGGAGAATGTGTCAGACAGGATAATCTTGAGGAGGACCCTGATTATGAGGCATCCTCCTCAGGTGAGAATGAGACTCCTAGTGTTGACCCTCCTGTTGTCTCTCAACCACCAGCAGACACATTACCTTCCAAAAATGGACAATTATTAAGGTCCTCCACCCCCCACTTGAACGACAGGGTAGACCTAGTGCTACTAATGTCATCAAAATGGTTCCATGGCCCACCAGATATGCTGTCAGTCATGTTTAAGACATAAAACCAGCATTTCAGCTTTTCATTACACCATCAATTGAAAATAATATACTTGAAATGACAAACTTAGACAGGAGGAGGGTCTTTGGGGACAGCTGGAAAACTTTGATGTGACTGAGCAAGGTTACATTGGGTTGCAGGAGTGTATAAGTCCAAAGGAGAAGCGAAAGCAAGCCTTTGGAATGCAGACACTGGAAGGTCAATATTTCCAGCCACCATGTCTGTGAAGACATTTCATGTTTTCTCCTGTATCATACGCTTTGATGACAAAGAAACAAGGCAGGGCAGACGAGAGCGTGACAAACTCGCAGCAATACGGGATTTATGGGACAAGTGGGTCCAGTGATTGCCATATCTTTACAATCCAGGCCCCCACATCACTGTGGATGAATGTCTGGTTCCATTTTGTGGCCGCTGTCCCTTTAGACAATACATGCCCAGCAAACATGTTTTTCTTGGTGTTAAATTGACCCCATACATAATTGTGTTCCAGTCCTTCCTAAAAGAAATTGTTAATATTTTCATATGTTATAAATAACAAAAATATATACCAATAACAAGTACAAAAGTAATAAAACAACAAAAATATAAATACTTTTCCAATTTTAGGTGAAACAGTGAGCTTTCGTGCTGATTTGTAAATATGTCTATAGTAATGCAATAGGTAATCTTCATGTATAAGGGGCAGGAAGTGGGGGGTTGGGAGTGGGTGTATTTCAGAATAGTTGTTTCAAGAGTTCACACTTAGCTGATGATTGGTTATAAAGCTTGTTTGGCACGCTGTCCCGGGAGAGAGCCCTGAGCTCATAGATCCTCGAGCCCGAGGCTCCCTCCCGTTTGCAAGGCGAGAGGGGAGTTTGAGCTCAGGTAGATCTGGAGAACTCCCCTGCTGTAGTAGCTAATGAACAGATAGTGATTGCTCTTGAGATGACTACTTACTAGGAGCACGTCTATGATGCCGATTTGGATTAGTCAATTAACTTAAGTTGCATGTTTTTGGACGGTGGGAGGAAACCGGGGAACCCGGTGGAAACCCACGTGAGCACGGGGAGAACGTGTAAACTCCACACAGAAACGTCGGCTGGCTTAGTAAGGATTAGAACCAGTGACGTTCTTGCTGTGAGGCAACATTGCTAACCACTGGGCCACCGTGCCACCCATCTAGGAAAGGAGGAGTAGGGGTGGAAGGGGGGATTCTTCAAAACAAAGATGGCTGTGATATGAAACTTAGGGTATTTATAGTGGCTTAGGAATCGTCTGATTGGTGAATCATGAATTGGATAATGCGGGACCAGCCGCAGCAATCATAAGCACGTGATCCTCTCCAAATTAGTTTATAAATAAACTTCACACAACAAAGACATCAATTACCTGATACTAACCTTTGACAACAAAAAAACCCAACATATTCTGGAGGTTTTAAATGGCTGGGGTCAAATTGACCCCTGAGGGAAAAAGGTGTTAGCAGATTTTAGGGACTCATCTGTCCTTTTTCTCCTACTCTTATCACATTTATAACTGTTATATTCCCCCACCTTGCATATTTTCCTTGCCAGAAACGCAAAACTAAGGGTTCATGGTTTGACTCAAACTAGAACGGAGAATATACCTGACTAAAGTAGGGTAAAAAAACAGACAATGTAGTTTAAAAAGAAAAATGTATGAATCTGTCCCCATTCTGCAGCCTTGCTCAAGAAGGTCGACAAACTGGTTTTATTGGTTTAGCTGAAACGCAGGGAAAACACTCCCACAGTCCCATGCGAGATTTAGATCTTCAGATCAACAAGACACAAGTTCAAAGACCAGTGAACATCTACTCTGAGTGTTATTCATGGTAAGTTAATAAATACTGTATTAATTACCTCTTTCGTAATGTAAATCTTTAAAACAAGTTCCTTGTATTCAATTATGCAACCCTGGAGCGCAAAACCAGTCATAAGAGTCAACTAATATTGGAAATTGAGATGTATACATATCCTGAAAGATGAATTAACAAACTTTCTCGTTGATGTATGGTTTGTTAGGATGTGGCCAAAATAAAACTGGAATCTGAGGGTGCAAAAAAACAACAACTGGTGTTTTGTCAGGACTTGCATAAAGACTTCTTCATGGTGATACGAGACAGACAGAAGGGTTGGTCATTGGGTTTAGTTTTTTAGGAGTGTCACTTTGAAATGAAAAGCGTGCAACAATGGTTGTGTGCATATAAGAGAATGATTCATCATACCAGGTGTGTAGCAAGAGCTTGTATGTGAGGATCTGAATGGTTTACCACTGGTACCATGTGTTTCTGCAGTCTGTAAAGTAATTGTTGATATATGCATACCACTGCTTTTGTATTCTTGGTGTCATAAGGCCAACTTTCTCCAAGTTTCGATGTCTGCTTCATCTCAAGATAATATATTAAGAGTTCAGATGCAAAAACCTCAAGGTGCCATCTGAAATTTCCTTCTAGAATTAGCATTTTTCTCAGCCTCCTATGTTTATGTTGAGTTGTTTCACTTTAAATCATAAAAGGAACTTACTCTTTGCCATACAAGTGAAATTACTGAAGCTACACACATTGTATCTGAACTCTTAATATAAATTGTCAAATGTTTTAGGGCATCAACTTTAATGACATCCCAATCTTAATCCGTAGACTCTCATATGGAGTTGTCCACCATTTTCAGCTTCAACTCTTCTGGGAAGGTTTTCCACAAGGTTTAGGAGTGTGTTTATGGGAATTGTTCACCATTCCTTGAGAAGGCCGGGCTCTCACAGTCTCTGCTCCAATTCATCGCAATGGTTTTCAGTTGGGTTGAGGTACAGTATGTCAAGTTTTCAGGACATATACATGTCTGTAAAAGAACAGTGTTTTTCTGTAAACTATTTAATAAATGTTTTTAAATATATAATATTCTTACAGAACACCATTTAACATCAGTGCATTGTGTTGGTTAAACTGCTGTTTTCAGTATTGGGGCATCTTAGTGTACCAGTGTGCTAAAGTCGGCAGCTAGCTCTCTGCATCTCTCACGTGGTCACCCACTGAAGCTAAGCAGGGCTGTGCCTGGTTAGTACCTGGATGGGAGACCACATGGGAAAGCTAGGTTGCTGCCGGAAGTGTTGTTAGTGAGACCAGCAGGGGGCACTCAACCTGCGATCTGTGTGGGTCCTAATGCCCCAGTATATTGATGATGTCAGTGAGCGCTGTCTTTCGGATGAGACATTAAACTGAGGTCCTCACTCTCTGTGGTCGTTAAAAATCCCAGGATGTCCTTCGATATGTTTAACCCCGGCATCCTGGCCAAATTTGCCCACTGGCCTCTGTCCATTTTGGCCTCCTAACCATCCCCATATGTTCATCAATCAGCTGGTGTGCGTTCTGGATGCTGCACACTGGTGGTGGATGAGGAGATTCCCCCCAAAAATGTGTGAAGCACTTTAAGTGTCCAGAAAAGCGCTATATAAATGTAAGGAAATATTAAAACTATGTATATTTTTTCTTATCCAGGTGAACTGAGTCTAACAGAAGATGATGTCTATTTCGCAGCAGCTTCTGGACACACTGGATTGTCTAGACAGAGAAAAACTGAAGAGGTTTAAATGGCACTTAAAAGATGATGGCGTTGCTTCAGCGGCCGATGTGGATAAGTCAGAAGATGCCAGTGACACGGTGGATCTGATATTGGCACATTGTGGACCTGAAGGAGCTGTGAACGCCACACTGAAGTGTTTAAGGATCATGAAACTAAATCATCTGGCGGAAGAGTTAGAGAACAAACTAAAAGGCAACTAAATATAAATCGTATTTGAATCGAATCATGTGAACACTAGGTTAAACACGACAACTCTTGTTTTACCGTAGTAATCTCAAACATTACTCTCTCTTACTCTTTTAATCTCAGCACTGGTCCAGAAGAGCCACGCTCCGACTGCAGTCAGTGTTGATGTTAAAGCTGAAACAGGTGCATTTGTGGATGTTCCTGTACTTGCTGGAAACACAATCACAGGACCTGTAAACATATTTGGTTTAAAACCTACAGGAAGCGGTATGATATTTTTGTACATGTTTGCTTTAACAAAACAAACCATTCATATTAACAACTGGGTCATATCCTCTGTTGTTTTAATATGAGATACGTAGTGTTGCACAATTTTACTAATAAGGTATATTATCCAAATTAATATTTATCCAGATCTTCTCTTTATTCATGCTTTATTTTCTACCCAGTTGAGCATAACTGCACAGAGACAGTAGAGACGCACACAGAAAAACAAGGTAAAACCTGATTCGTTCATCAGTAGTACACGTTTATGACTATTTTTTAACAGTACTGCATATTGTTAGTAATATATACTGCATATAAAGCCACGTTTTTCCTCCATTAACAAAAAAATTCTCATTCAAGAACATTCTCATCTCCACTAGGTGGTGATATAGCCTCAAAAAACATGTGACAATCAAGAAACTCGCATCCCCAAAGATTTGGTTACATTATTTAATGTTAACAATTGTACAGAACATATTTAATCAGTATCTCAGCATGCCGTAGGCCAAATTAACATGTGGACATCTTTATTTAAAAACAATTAGCCGGTTTAGTCTTTAAATCATCAACTGTAAGCTGAATTAACAAACTTTCCATCGACATGATTTGTTAGGTAGCTCAATATTTGGTTGAGATTAGAACTATTCAAAAATCTGTAGTTTGAGGGTTCAAAAATATATATAAATACTGAGAAAATCACCATTAAAGTCTTCAAAATGAAGTTCATTCATTTTCTTTTCGACTTAGTCCCTTCATTAATCTGGGGTCGCCACAGCGGAATGAACCGCCAATTTATCCAGCATATGTTTTACGCAGTGGATGCCCTTCCAGCTGCAACCCATCACTGGGAAACATCCACACATACCCATTTACACACATACACTACGGACAGTTTAGCTTACCCAATTCACCTATACCGCATGTCTTTGGACTTGTGGGGGAAACCGGAGCACCCAGAGGAAACCCACGCAAACACAGGGAGAACATGCAAACTCCACACAAAAACGCCAACTGACACAGCCGAGGCTCGAACCAGCGACCTTCTTGCTGTGAGGCGATTGTGCTACCCACTGCACCACCGTGCTGCCTGCAATTCATAATACTAATATAAAAATTTTTTTAGTTTTGATATATGCACAGTACGAAATGTACAAAATATACTGATGGACCGGTGGCTCAGTGGTTAGCACTGTCACCTCAAAGCAAAAAGGACGAGTCTGAGTCGAGTCCTGACTGGGCCAAGTTGGCCTTTCTGTGTGGAGTTTGCATGTTCTCCCCATGTTGGCGTGGGTTTTCTCCGGGTGCTCCGGTTTCCCCCACAGTGCAAAGACATGCGCTATAGGTGAATTGGATGAACTAAATTGGCCATAGTGTGTGAATGCGAGAGTGTATGAGTGTTTCCCAGTACTAGGTTGCGGCTGGAAGGGCATCTGCTGCATAAAACATATGCCAGAATAGTTGGCAGTTCATTCTCCTGTGGTGAAACCTGATAAATAAGGTACTAAGGCGAAGGAAAACAAATATTGATGGACATGGACCATGATCTTTACTTATTATTCAAATGAATCAGTTTGGGTTATATATTGCCAAAATATACTCGTGAAACTCCAGGTCACATATTGTATTATTGAATATTAGCACGTCAAGTTAAAACATGTGATTACACTGATATTTGTCCGTTTTTAATACTATTTCCTCAATCCTGATGATTTATTCTAGGACTTTTAAGGCTGCAAACGTTCTTGGAAACCCACAAGTCCATCATGAAGAAGAAAGCAGAACGTATTTTTGAGGGCAAGAAAGAAAATGAAGCCCATCTTAAGGACATATACACTGAACTGTTCATCACCGAGGGAGACGTTGAAGGCATCAATCGAGAACATGAGATTATGGGGATTGATAATGCTTTTAAAACCAAGAAAGCACCGGACAGGCCGATCGAATGCAATGACATATTCCACTTACTGAGGGAAAATAATGAGAGGAAGATTGTGCTGACCAAGGGCATTGCTGGCATTGGAAAAACCGTCTCTGTACACAAGTTCATTCTTGACTGGGCCGAAGGAAAAGCCAACCAGGATATACACTGCTTGTTCCTGCTTCCATTCAGAGAGATTAACATGATTAAAGACAAAACACTCAACCTCCATGAGTTTCTACAGGTATTTTACCCTGAGCTGAAGGACTTGGGGAACTCAAAGTTATACACCAAGTGTAATCTGGCACTCATATTTGATGGACTTGATGAGAGTCGACTGTCTTTAAATTTTGAAAGTGGAATTCTGTCGAGTTTTGAGGAAAGGTCATCTGTAGATGTGCTTTTTACATGTCTTGTCAGAAAGACGTTGCTTTCGTCAGCGCTCATCTGGGCGACCTCGAGACCAGCAGCGGCCAATCAGATCCCTCCTCAATATGTAGGTTTGTTCACAGAGGTGCGAGGATTCACCGAGCAACAGAAAGAGGAATACTTCAGAAGGAGAATCAAAGATGAGGAACGAGTCTCCAGCATCCTCTCACACATTAAAACATCTCGCACTCTCTTCATCATGTGCCACATTCCTGTGTTTTGTTGGATCGCGGCTACGGTACTTCAGAAGATTCTCGTCAGGAGCAATACAGGGACAATCAGAACAACTCTCTCTGAAATGTACATTCACTTTTTGCTCATACAGATGAACATGAAGAGCCAGAAGTACGATGGAAGAGAAGAAAGGGAACGTAAAAAGCTTTTAGGCTCGAACCGAACAATGATTTTGAAGCTAGCTAATCTAGCGTTCGTACAGCTGAAAAAGCAGAACATTGTGTTCTACGAGGAAGACCTGAGAGAATGTAGTATTGATTTGAGCGAAGGGTCAGAGCTCACAGGAATGGTGACTGAGATATTTCTGAAGGAAGATGGACTTCATGAAACGAAGGTCTTCTGCTTTGTGCATTTGAGTGTTCAAGAGTTCCTCGCTGCCCTGCATGTGTTCCTCTGTTATCTGAAGAAGAACAACGAGGAGCTTCGGTTTTTCTTTGACGGGCCAGTAAAAGAAATCAAACTGCAAGATCTGCTACAGAATGCAATTAATAAAACTATTGAGAGCGGGAGAGGACAGCTGGACCTGTTCCTGCGGTTTCTGTTGGGCATTTCAGTGGAATCCAGTCAGAAACTTCTTGAAGGTCTGCTCCCACACAAAGAGGACACCACAGACAGTGGCATACAAATAAGTCAATACATTAAACAACTACAAGACAGCAGCCAAATCTCCGAGGAAGCTTCGGTCAACCTGTTTTACTGCTTACTTGAGCTGAAGGATCATTCTTTATTTGAGCAAATTCAGAAGTACATCAGTACCGAGGAATATCCTGGAAGAAAACTCTCATCTTCGTTGTGTTCAGTGGTGACCTATGTACTGCTCATGTCGGAAAAGGTGCTGAATGAGTTTAATCCAAAGAGATTTGCGTCATCGGTTGCAGACTGGATGCGATTTGTCCCAGCTGTGGCATGTTGCAGAAAAGCCCTGTGAGTAATTTTAAATACGTGACCATGGATCACAAAACGGGGGTTATAAGTTATAAATAAGGGTCAATTTTTGGAAATCGAAAAGTATTTATCAATGGAAAACGAAGGACAATATTTGGCCAAGATAGTATTTAAAAATCTGGGGTATAAGCTTTGCAGCCATACTGAACATCGGGAATGAATTTCTTCAAATGTTTCTTTTGGCAGATTTGATGGCTGTAGTCTTGATGAAACATGCTGTGAAACCGTGTCTTCAGCTTTACAATCGTCCAACTCTCATCTGACAGCACTGGATCTGAGTAACAATGACCTGCGGGATTTAGGAGTGAATGCACTCTCTGTTGGACTGAAGAGTTCAAACTGTCGACTGAACTTACTCAGGTTGGATTTTCTTATTTTCACATTCACTCAGTTTCCCAGAGATGGGTTGCAGCTGGAAGGGCATCCGCTGCGTAAAACATATGCTGGATAAGTTGGCGGTTCATTCCGCTGTGGCGACCCCAGATTAATAAAGGGACTAAGCCGAAAAGAAAATGAATTCACATTCACTCAATCAACCTCTGAATCAAGGAGGCTGTAGTGGATCAGGGTATTTCGTGAACAGGTTACTTGCAGAACTGGTCACACATGCACAGATGGCATATTTGACTTAGACCTGGGCCGCCTAATCCCATACCTGGAGAGCCTCCTGCAGAGTTCAGTTCCATCCCTACTTTACCTACCTACTTATTCCACAAGATTTTTATTCACAGTGATTGGACCAATTATAATGCCAATACTAAGTGCTCTGCCATCAACTATTTTGTCAGACAAAAAACCATATGGTGCAGTTTGTAGATTAACACTAATGGAGTTGCATTTGGAAGACTGTGAAAGGGTGGCAGAAACCATAACCAGTCTATTTTCTATTTTCAATTCATGTCATGCTCTTATCTGTACAAAAATGACCAACTTTTTTAAAGGTGTCACAGAGTGAAGTTTCACAAACTAATTTCAAAAGGAGCACGTGATATGATTGATCGCAGCCGGTCTCTCATCAGTAATCACTAGTAAGCCAATCAGATTAATACAAACTCCCTATAAGTAGCCTGTCAAAAAACTACTCTCTTATCTTCGTTTTCGAAGAAACCCCCCATCCACCC
>CAIGQW010050368.1:28678-44404 GCA_903798125.1 Danio choprae
CGGGAGCCCTGGGCTCAATTATCTCCGAGCTCAGGGTTCTCTCCCGGGACAGCATGCCAAACCTGCTATTATTATCAAGCAATATCTAAGTGTGAACTCTTGAAATGCCTTGATGTTAAATTGTCATCCGATATCTAAATTAGAAGCATATGTGGCTATAGGTAAGTTCACCAGAGACCATGGTCCATTTCCAACCTTAGTAATTGGCCATAATATGAAATGGTTGGTTTTGACCATATTTGGAAAGGCCATGAATATTAAGAGCTCTGACACTCCTGCAGCTAATGTCAAGAGCCTGATGCTCACTGTCACACATACACACACAGTATGATGTTGTTAAGTGATAATCTTTCCAACTGAAGTGGTGGAGAGGTTTGATGTAGCTTGAAGGAGTTGCGTGAGTTATGTAGCAAAGTGAGTTTGCTCCTGGGTTGTGAGTTTTATGCCCACTCCTGTCCCTAGGCAGGGATTGACAAACTCCCTCTTGGTGAGCCGGGACCAAATTTGCCCATCCCTGTCCTAAGGTGTAGTTTGATGAACACCCCTAGAAATTGTATACTTGTAGTTAAGAGATACATGTGGAGATTCCGTAGCACACTATAAGACAACGTTACTGGGAAACATGGGTTTAAAATGGTTTAAAAGTGTTAATCGGAGTTTTGTTGTGCTTTATTCAGATTGGCAGGTTGTAGATTGACTTGTAAGAGCTGTGAAAGCTTGTCTTCAGCTCTGCAATCTTTAAACTCTCATTTAAGAGAGCTGGACCTGAGTAACAATGACCTGCAGGATTCAGGAGTGAAGCTTCTTTCTACCGGACTGAAGAGTTCGCACTGTCATCTGGAAATACTGAGGTTTGATTTCGCATTCACTCATTCACTATGGTATTTGTGGTGACCTGCAACTCAATTACATTTTTTAATAATCAGTGTCATTTAATTACTGTCGCTAATTGCTGGTGTTTTTTCATGTACTGTCATTTTGTAGCAAAGGATTCCAACTGAAGTATTTCTATTAGATGCTTATTGTAACTTTTTAATTCTGTCATCATTTACTCACGCTTCACTTGTTCAAAACGTATTTGAGTTATGTCTTGCTCTTATCTTTACAAAAATGACCAACTATTTTAAAGGTGTCACAGAATGCCTTGATACAGTATGTTTAATTGTTCTTTGATAGCTAAATAGAAGGATATGTGGCGGTAGGTAAGTTCACCAGAGACCATGGTTCATTTCCAACCTTAGTAATTGACCATAATATGAAATGGTTGGTTTTGACCGTATTTGGAAAGGCCATGAATATTAATTATGCTCATTCAAGAATCAAGAAAAATATGAAATAAAAATTTGACATTTTTGTGTAATAAGAACGTTGTAATATTTAACACCTAAAGAAATAACCTGTGGGTGGCGCAGTGGGTAGCGCTGTCACCTCACAGCAAGAAGGTCGCTGGTTCGAGCCTCGGCTGGGTCAGTTGGCATTTCTGTGTGGAGTTTGCATGTTCTCCCTGTTTTCGTGTGGGTTTCCTCCGGGTGCTCCGGTTTCCCCTACAAGTCCAAAGACATGCGGTATAGGTGATTTGGGTAAGCTAAATTGTGCGTAGTGAATGAGTGTATGGGTGTTTCCCAGTGATGAGTTGCAGCTGGAAGGGCATCCGCTGTGTAAAACCTATGCTGGATAAGTTGGCAGTTCATTCCGCTGTGGTGACCCCAGATTAATAAAGGGACTAAGCCAAAAAGAAAATGAATGAATGAATAAAATAATCTGTTACAGTAACAGTTGGCAGGGCAAGTAGTGCTCCAGGAGTAACTTTTGACATGCTTGCTGTTAATGGTTAGTCAAATGTGTCTTAATCATTTGGTGGGTAATTTGCTACTAGTTATTTACTTCCTGTTTTGTTTTGTTTAGATTAGTCTCTTGTTATCTCACTGGTGAGTGCTGTGAAAGTATATCTTCAGTTCTTCAGTCTAATACCCACCTAAGAGAGCTGGACCTGAGTAACAATGACCTGCAGGATTCAGGAGTGAAGTTGCTTTCTATCGGACTGAGGAGTTCACACTGCCAACTCAACATACTGAAGTAAGAAATGAAATGATTTACCCTTGTCTGCTTTGGTGCTTGATGGGTTTTTAGCAGAATCCAGGTGTTGTATTAGCCCACATTGACTTTGTTAGGGTGCTAATGGTGATCTTTTTGTAGTGGTCAACAATTTCAATATATATACAGTTTTAGTAAATGTCTTAATAATGTATTAATGTAATCAACTATTGGTAGATTATCTGGCTGTATGGTGACAGAGGAAGGCTGTGGGTTTCTGTCTTCAGCTCTGAGTTCAAACCCCTCACACCTGAGAGAGCTGGATCTGAGCTACAATCATCCAGGAGATTCAGGAGTCAAGCTGCTCTCTGACAAGCTGGAGGATCCAAGCTACACACTGGACAAACTCAAGTATGTTGATGAAAAGGCAGTGTGATGTTTTTTCTCTGTTTGCTCCTGGGATTGGATGTGAAAAGTGATGATCTGTCTGTTTATAGTGTGGACCATGGAGGTCACTTCAGGATTACAGCAGGACTGCATAAATGTATGTATACTACAGGGGTTTGCAACCTTGCCAATGTTGCCACGCTGAAGCATAATCATTGGCGTGCAGGCAAAATTATTAACCCTTTAAAGCAATGTTTAACAGGTTTCTGGATTTCTAACCCCAGGTTTAAACTCACTTATACTTATTCTTGTAGTTTTTATTGCTGCAGTACTGTAGTTTAAATCAGTGTTTCTCAACCATGTTTCTGGAGGGCCACCAGCTCTGCACATTCACTATGTCTCCTTAAGCAAACACATTTAGATCAACAGCTCATTAGCAGAGACTGAAAGACCTGGGTGTGACCGACAAAGGAGACATCCAAAACATGCAGTGCTGGTGGTTCTCCAGGAACCAGGTTGAGAAACACTGGTTTAAATGTTCTCTTCCTGTCTTTAGATAACTGTTGTCTCACACTGGATCCAAACACGGCACACCTTCGTCTCATTCTGTCTGAGGGAAACCGAAAGGTGACCTATGCAAGAGAGTATCAGAGATATACTTACCATGTGGATAGATTTGACACATGGTCTCAGGTTATGAGTAGTGAGAGTCTGCCTGGACGCTCTTACTGGGAATCTGAATGGAGTGGACATAAGGCTGTTATATCAGTGACATATAAAACAATCAACAGGAAAGGAGTGAGTGAAGACTGTTTGTTTGGATACAACGAAAACTCCTGGAGTCTGATCTGCTCTGATGACACATTCACTGTTTGCCACAACAACAAGGAAATCGATACTCGTGTCCCCTCACATTCCACTAAGAGAGTAGGGGTGTATGTGGATGAGTCAGCCGGCTGTCTGTCCTTCTACAGAGTCTCTAACACACACAGTCTCACACACTTACACACATTTAACAACACATTCACTGAACCACTCTATGCTGGATTTCTGTTTTACTATTTGAACTCTTCAGTGTGTGTATGTCAGATGGAAAAGCCTATGAGCAACAACAGGGAAGTCACACTCACCTGATTAAACGGAGTCCCGGTACTCGTGCCCCATCGATCTACATTGTTTTGCATGGTTCTTATTTAAACACCTGAATCAGATGTTAGAAGAGCTCCATGCATGAACCATGTTCTGATTAAAGGCTGAATTATGCTTCTGCACCAGGTGATTGGTGTAAACCATAGCACATTCCAAGACCGGTTACTTACTGAAGCTAAGCAGGGCTGAGCCTGGATGGGAGACCACATGGGAAAACTAGGTTGCTGTTGGAAGTGGTATTAGTGAGTCTTATTGCCCCAGTAAATTGAAGGGACACTATACTGTCAGTGAGCATCATCTTTCGGATGAGACGTTAAACCGAGGTCCTGACTCTCTGTGGTCATTAAAAATCCCATGGCACTTCTTGTAAAGAGTAGGTGTGTATACCCGGTGTCCTGGCCAAATTTCCTCCATTGGCCCTTACCGATCATGGCCTCCCAATCATCCCCATCCACCGAATTGACTCTTATCACTGTCTCCACTCCACCTATAGCTGGTGTGTGGTGAGCGCACTGGTGCTGTTGGTGGCAAGTGGATGCTGCACACTAGTGGTGGTGTGGAGAGACCCCCCCTCATGATTGTGAAGCGCATTGGGTGTATTACCATACATGATAAATGTGCTATATAAATACACATTACATTGCATTACGTAACTCTGCATTTATACTTCTGTGTTCTGTCCGTGTTGCTTTGCAATAACACTTCCAAAATGCTTGCTGACCATGGAGTTTCTATGGTTCTCTGAGTTGAGTTTCTTTGCGGGTGTTGGGTTTATGCCAGAAGTGCATGCAATGGCAACTTACCATAGAAGTAGCTCAAACTCACACTCATTCAGGGAAGAAAGAGCTGAGAATCCGCGAACGTGCAGTAACTTTAGTCATAAAGTTAACACAAAACATTTAGCGCTCCTCCATGGGACTCTACTCTTGTTAAACACTCACCACAGAGCTTACTACTCTCCATTGTCACACACTACCATGCCCACTACCAAATTTGCGGCACGAGCTTGCGTTTCCGGTCTGCCGCAGTCGCATGTGTATGAATGGAAGTCTATGGGGTGAAAAGTGCAGTGTGACTGTGGCTTTAGTCTCTGCCCATTTGCCTGTTTAACGGATTACGCTGTTGGATTATCTCTGTTTTTGTGCATAGTATTTGACCCCTGCCTTTCTGACCATCGTCAATAAACTGTGTTTGGATCTTACCCTTGCCTCATGTTTTCTCTTCATAACATGCAGATGGCAGACATATTACAATGGGGAAAGAAGACAGACATCCAAACCAAACTGTTAGAAATGACATTACTGCATTCATTATATTTACTGTAAAATGATGACAGAAAAGGGCGACACGGTGTCTCAGTGTTTTGCATGTTCTCCCCGTGTTGGCATGGGTTTCCTCCGGGTGCTCCGGGTTACCCCCACAGTCCAAAGACATGCACTATAGGTGAATTGAATAAACTAAATTGGCCGTAGCGTATGAGTGTGAATGTGAGAGTGTATGGGTGTTTGCCAATTATGGGTTGTGGCTGGAAGGGCATCCGCTTGGTAAAACATATGCTGGAATAGTTGGCGGTTCATTCTGCTGTGGGACTAAGGCGAAGGAAAATTAATAAAGACAGAAAAACCTAAAACCAAACAAATTGTGGTCAGTGGTGAAATAATTGTGGTGATAAAATACAGCATTTTACTCCTAGTATTGTGATTGTTACCTTATTAATACTATAAATATATGCGACTGCCGTGTGCCGTCCAGCTAAAAACATAATGGATGCGGCACAATTGCGTAACACCTCCCGTGGAAGTGGACATTCAAGATATTCCTAATTAAATCGACAATCGCCACACTTTCTTTAGTATATATATATTTTTAGTTATTATTTAGCAACAATCCTGGAGAGTCCTGCCAATCTGTAACCATCTCCTCTAGTGCTTACTCTGTTTCGTCATACTAGCGCAGTTTTTAATCATTGGTTGAATATAAATTTGGTATAATAAAATACACAATTATAATCAGTGTGTTATGTCAAACTGTTAACCCATGGAATTAATAAAAATCAACCCACAGCAAGTGGTAAAAAAAAGTAGCCTGGTTTGACGTCGCTGTATATATAGGTTAGATTCGGGTGTTCTCTCTTCACAGTAGCGTGCCCTTTGTAAGACAGTGTACTAGAGCAGGGGTGCCCAAACTCGGTCCTTGAGGGACGGTGTCCTGCAGAGTTTAGCTCCAACTTGCCTCAACACACCGGCCAGGACATTTCTAGCAAGCCTACTAAAAGCTTGATTAGCTAGCCCAGGTGTGTCTGATTGGGGTTGGATCTAAAATATGCATGACACTGGCCCTTCAGGAATGAGTTTGGGCACCCCTGTACTAGATGAAGAAGTGTTAACACAGACAAGCATTCAGGCATGAAAGAGTCTTCCAGGACAGGTCAAACCAATTAGCCTTTGCACAGGCTGGACCAGTTGGCATTTCAGTGTGGAGTTTGCAGGTTCTCCCCGTGTTGGCGTGGGTTTGACCCCTGATAGTTATGGATCTAAGCCGAAGGAAAAGGCCCTTACAAGCCAGTTTTACAGCATCCATATTCATCATCTTGCCTGGCCACAGAAGATTCATTCATTCATTTTCTTTTCGGCTTAGTCCCTTCATTAATCTGGGGTCGCCACAGCGGAAATGAACCGCCAACTTATCCAGCATATGTTTTACGCAGCGGATGCCCTTCCAGCTGCAACCCATCTCTGGGAGATAATTTTAGCCTACCCAATTTACCTGTACCGCATGTCTTTGGACTGTGGGGGAAACAGAGCACCCAGAGGAAACCCACACCAACACGGGGAGAACATGCAAACTCCACACAGAAACGCCAACTGACCCAACCGAGGCTCGAATCAGCGACCTTCTTGCTGTGAGGCGATCGTGCTACTCACTGCGCCACCGTGCAGCCGCCACAGAAGATCTCTCACATCAAACTGGAGTTATATAAGAACAGTCACAGTACGACACTTGTTATTTTGTGTTAACACGGTTTGGTGTAATTTTGAGCCAAATTCTCATGACACTTGTTTTAATCTGGCTGTGGTGACCTCTTCCAGTCAGCGATATAAAGTTAATGGAACATTTCAAGCCGTTCAAATCAGAAGCAACTAAACTTGAAAGTGGGTCAAAAGTCCTGATCAACCACAAACTTCATGCAGGCAGGTTTTTTTTGTTTGTTTGTTTTTTTTTACATGAGTTTTGAGAATTGAAATGAGACATGAGAATCGTATTAGTGTCACTGCCAGACAGACGATTTACATCTCACTGGTATGTATACTATCTTTCAGTACACAATAAATAATTTAGTTTCAAATCTTGAAGTCATCAAATTCAGTTTTACCATCTATTTGCCAGGAGTAAACTCTGAAATTCGAAAAGTAAAAAATGATGTAATCTCTCTTCCCCAAATTACATCAAACATGGAATTATCAGGTAAGTTTGTTAAGGAGGTACGCTTATCTAATTGTTTTGTTTTAGACTATAGTAGACAGCTGTTTTTAGATGAACTTATTAAGTTTGGTACATGAGTGTGCAACTGATCACGGAAAAAAACAGCATTCACATTACACAAACAAACTGAAATCTGATGTCAAACAAACCTGGGTACGACCCAACCATGCTTATGTGAAAGCTCAATTATCTCACTAACTTTAACACTGCTTTAGTGTTATTTTCTAACACTGTTTTTAGCTGGTGGTTCCCATATACACACTAATGGCTCGGTTTCTGCTCCATTAGAGTTCACCACGATGATGCCTGACCCAGACCCATACTGCTCTTCTAATCTGGAGACCTTGACCATGGTAGGATGAGACTCAATACATTAATTTTCAACAAAAGTAATGACCTCAATAAGCTAGTGTTTACTGTGAATTGATCTAGATATTGCATTTCATGTTTCAATTGTTGAAGCATTGGTTAAATAATGTAGCACTGCTCTTTGGTGGATGAGGAATTAACGCTGTATAAATGGCTTTAGTTTCCCAGTACTGGGTTGTGGCTGGAAGGGCATCCACTGCGTAAAAACATATGCCAGAATAGTTGGCGGTTTTTTCCGCTGTGGCGACCTCTGAAATAAAGACCAAGCTGAAGGATAATGAATGAATGAATAAATGAGCTTTAATGGTGTGGTACTCCGGCTTCAGTTGCCCTCTTTAGCTCTGCATCACATATACAGCTGCACATGTTGGGCTTTATTCTGTGATAACAACCGACTGGATGTACTTTATCTGTTACTTATTACCCGACTGTCTGGACTATTTGATTCTTATTCTGACAAATTTCAAGGTATGTTATTACCAGATAACAACCACTAAACAACACAGACTCATCCGGGAATTTTGAATCTTCTTGACCATCTGTCATGATCACCAGCGATCTAATCGTTTCAGATCGCTGGAGAACTACACATCTGTCACTGAACTGGACTACAAGTATCACCATGCACCTTGCACACACCAGTTCCTGATTCCCCCTGATTACACACACACTGGTAACTCATCATGGACTGATTACCTGGACTTTATATTAACCTCTCACACATACACACAAGCACTGCTGAGTCTTGTTATTGTAACACCACAAAGCATTTTCTTGTCTTGTTTTGCTTTGCCTTGCCTAGCTGTGTTTTGACCCTTTGCCTTGTTTTATTGTTTTCCCCACCTGTCCTGACCGTTCACCTGCTTTGCTGACTACACTTCTGGATTACCCCTATGATACTGTTTATATCCATTTGACCATTGCCTGCCTGACCATTCTCTGTTTAATAAATTGCGTGTGGATCCTCAACTCCGTTGTCCAGCGTCCCTTCCGTTACACCGTCAGTGAATACGTTCACATCCTTTTACTTAAATCCACATTCATATGCATCTGCTCGTCTGTAACGCTGTAGTATTGACTGTTTGGCGCCATCTAGTGTCTGAATAATACACAATTTAGTGTATACTCCATCAGCTGTCTTAGTTTCTGTCAGCTTTGCATTTAATTACAGAATTAAAAACTGTTACAGCTTAGAACAATGTTTTGTGTCAAATTTTATTGTTTTGTGGCAAGTAGCTGTGTAATAACTCGGATAAAGGACATCCAAGATGGTTATTTGTGCAGATTAAATCCATCAGTCTTATACAACAGTGCTCTGTTTTACTACAGGCTATGGATAAACCTGTCAGCCTTTAATCTGCAATAACAACCTATTGGACGTACTTTATCCCTAACTTATTAACATTCCTTACAATATATAAATTAAAAAAAATGTGGACACTTTAAGAAGCGTGATATTATTATGTTTTTTTCCCTTTCATTTTTTAGATCGATCAGTTTTTTGTCTACAAAGAAAGAACTATGGATGAATGCATTGATGAAGGTTTGTATGTCACTATTTCATTAGTTAAATGCTACAAAATCAAACAAAACACCAACCTCCCGCCCTTTCATTGTTAAGTGTGCTGTGGAAAAAACTCTGACATCAGATATACGGTGAAGGACGACATCGGGAACCATGTTTATAGTATTCTTGAGGACAGCGATTACTGTAGCCGGAATATCTACACAGGACGGTCCTTCACTATGAATATTGTTAATGACTCAAATAAAGAGGTCATCCGACTTGAGCATCCGTTTATATGCTGCTCCTGCAGTGGCCACGAGGTATGTACAACATTATATTCATCTTGACTAACTCTTGACTATGTTTTACTCAACGCTGTCTCACGGCAATTCGTAACCTTTTGAATTAGAGGTTAATTTGTATGAATTCATACGATCTCATTCGTACAATTTAGTATGATTTGTTCATCCCCCAATGAGGGTTGAGATTAGAGGTGAAGTTGAGAAGTATTCAACTAAGTTGCCAGTTTAAAGGTGATGATCACTGTGGTTAGAATGCATGAGTCTGGTTTGATTAACTTTAGTTGCTTTATTCCACACTGGTGAATAGAGATGTGGTTTGTTTGTAACACTCACAAATCCACCAAACAACGATAATTAGCAACACATAACTTCACTGCATCGTTCTTTCATGTGCACGTCTTTGGGAGGCATATATACTTAGCAGTCTGTTAGCGACCTCTGCTGGACAGGTTTGTGTTATGCTTTGTAACAGGTGGGGTTTGGGTGCCACGCCTCCTTTTTAAAATCGTACATTTTCGTACGACGTAAGAATTCGTACGACTTAACCACTAAACTGACAAAATGTAAAATGGTTACGTTTCCTCGTGAGAACAGGCTGGTTTCACTGTATATAACTTATATGTTGTATGTTTATTTTAGGTGGAGGTTCAATCTCCACCGGGTGTTCCCATCGGGCATGTTCGACAAAACTGGCGTGTTTGTCAACCTAACTTCACAGTTAAGAATAATCAACTGGTACCTGAATTTAAGATCGTAGGACCATGCGTCCCTCTTGCCTTCTGCGTGGATCAGGAGTTTAAGGTGATGCACATACACTAAAAAGAAATCATTTTCAGCTTTCCACCTTATAAGCCCAGCTCACAATGTGCGATTTTTAATAGTCCTATACAATTGTAGCTTTTCTGACTGTACAAACATGATCCCCATGTCACACTTTAAGATAATGTTAGGCTGAACGACAATCAAGACGTGCCAAAAACAGACACGCATAAAGTTGTTGCAACACCTGCCAATAACCAGTGACTATGGGATTCAATTTCTGCCTAAAGTATCGCGGTCGAGGATAGAAAAATAATAAAAAATTGACATTGCGCGTAAAATTATAATGTGCAAAAGCGAAAACTAAACGCTTCTTATGATGATGATGATGGTGATGAAGCCTTTATTTGTTGCATACACTTTTTACATGCAGCGAAATTGGACCCCCCCGACCATACACAAGCAACATTTCAGGGGAAGACATGTCAGACGAGAGGTAGCTTTTAGAAAAAGGAAATAAGATACATTTGGGAAGAGAGAGGCGAAAAAAAAAAAAAAAAACCCATCTCACGCTGTCCTTGAATTAGGGTCTGACCAAATCTTGTTGCAAAGCCGCTAAATTCACCTCGATGTTTTCCAATTTACGGTCCAAGGCCACAGTCTGGTTTGTAACAACTCTGCTCACCACCGTTTCAGTCCAGCCGGCCAGCTTGGTGGGGTTTTGAGCCGCACTGACCGCTTTTATCAATCACCGATATCCCAGGCCCCCGCATAAAAACCCTGAAACCCTGTTATCAAAGTTCCGAATAGATAGATATCTTCTATATTCCAAAATTAGTTTTGGTGCACACTAACTTATAGTTCAAGAGTTCACACTTAGATATTGCTTGATAATAATAGCAGGTTTGGCATGCTGTCCCGGGAGAGAACCCTGAGCTCGGAGATAATTGAGCCCAGGGCTCCCGCCTGGTAAATAAGCATATAAGGGGGTACGAGATCAGATAGTTCTCGAGAGCTCCCGCCTGGTCAATAAGCATATAAGGGGGTACGAGATCAGATAGTTCTCGAGAGCTCCCCCTGGTAAATAAGCATATAAGGGGGTACGAGATCAGATAGTTCTCTGGAGCTCCCCCTGGTCAATAAGCATATAAGGGGGTACGAGATCGGATAGTTCTCTAGAGCTCCCCCTGGTAAGGAGGAAAGGAGGAGATAGGGTGGATGGGGGGTTTCTTCGAAAACGAAGATAAGAGAGTAGTTTTTTGACAGGTTACTTATAGGGAGTTTGTATTAATCTGATTGGCTTACTAGTGATTACTGATGAGAGACCGGCTGCGATCAATCATATCACGTGCTCCTTTTGGAATTAGTTTGTGAAACTTCACATATCCTAAAAACTAACAATACTGACATCTAAAAAACTTTATTATAATTTCATGGGACCTCTAACATTTAACGTTAACACTGATTTGACACTTTTTGAGCCATTTTGACCCACTTTGGCTGTAGGTGGTTTCAGGTTGTGCTCTATATGTCTGGGGAAATTTGCACGCCACAGTGAAGGAAACATTTGACACCACACTGGACTCTCTTTGGTTTTTAAATGTCAATGGTACAATGTCAATCTTGTTTCCTCCCTAAACAGTCAGAATAAAGCTCAAATGTAAATCTAGTGCTATTTTCTGAAACATTTATCTTAGATCTTAACTTAGACTTAATTCAATTCAATTCTAGTTTATTTATATAGCGCTTTTTACAATGTAGATTGTGTCAAAGCAGCTTAACATGTTCTAGTGAAGTCCAGATTTCAGAGTTTGGTTCAGTTCAGTTCAGTGTGGTTTAAGTTTCACTGCTGAAAGTTCAAACACTGAAGAGCAAATCCACCGAAGCGGAGCTCCACGAGTCCCGATCCGAGCAGGCCAGTGGCAACAGTGGCGAGGAAAAAACTTCACCAATTGACGAAGTGAAGGGAAAAAAACCTAGAGAGAAACCATTTATATACTGCAACTCTCTGAAGACTTAAAATTTGAGGCTTGAGGTTTGCATACCCGCGGGAGCCCTTCAGCAGTCACAAGACTGGAACCTCAGGTTTAAGGCGACACTCATGTCTCATCACAAAGGGGCAAACAAAACTGACATTTAGCCTACAATCCTTGCACAGCCTACAGTTTTATCTGTTATCTCTCTCTTTTGGTAGTACCTAATTTGAACGAGAGATTTTGGAAACCAGATCTAAATTTAGCGAGAACAGTCGGGTCGGGTCGAAAATTATTCTAAGCGGGCAGCGGGTGAACAAAGGCTGAATATACAGTGGGAGCGGTTGGGTGTGGAATAAAACCTTGCGGTTTTAAAATTAGTCCCGTGCAGACCTCTAACCTTAAATGCTTTAATCCTCACTTAGTAAGTCACTTTAGATATAATCATCTGCTAAATGAGTACATGTAAATACGTACCAGACACCTTTTGATACTGTAAGCGCCCCATGCTTCTTAGAAAGTATTGTGCAATTCTGAGTGTGCTCCACAAAGGTGAGTGGGTTTGACAAACCACCTGTAGGACACTGTGAATTAGACTAGCATTTATATTTTGCTACTGTCTGATGATTTGAAGTAGCAAAATATCAATGATTGAAATTATTTGAAGCTTCTTTAATCCTAATTTTTAAGTCGCTGTGGATGAAAGCATCCGAGTAAACACGAACCCACATTTGCATGATTTATACGCACAAACACAAAAAGACTGTATGATGAACACTAGCTAGTAACCTTTACTGGAATGTTTAATGTGTCAGTGTGTGTTGTATTCACCTTTTTTTACACACAGCTGGTGTCTCTGAGCGGTTCAGTGTTTGGAAAGATCGTGAAACCTTTCTCCTGCAGTTGCGTAAATGTGGACGCTGATTTTGTGCTGCAGTTTCCAATCAACCTGGAAGACAAAATGAAAGCTACTCTTCTGGGGGCTTGCGTGCTTATTGTAAATATTGCTCAAATGCTTTTTCATTTATTTTATTTCATTGTCATACATTATTATTGTTTATAACTTTAATTCGTTTTCAGGACTTTGTGTATTATGATCCACCAAAACAACCATTACTAGGTCTACTAACCATGTTCAAGTGAGGCAAATGCACCACAATCACATTCCTTGTTAACAAACCCTCCGCAAAATTAAGGGATTGCAGGAGCAATACAAAATAAACCGCACCATACTGCAAATAAGAACTGATGAAGACTATTTATTGTTTATTACTGTCATTGATTTGGTAATGATGTACGGTGAACTTGAGTGTCTTGAAAGGCGCAATAAATAAAGACAATAAAATACAACAGGATGTTGCAGTGACCATCAGGAGTAAGCAAATCCAAACCGATTGGAGTTATTTTCCGCCTTTAAGTTATAGGACAGTATAATAGAGACCCATTGTAAACGGAATATCCGTAAATTTGCAGTTTTTCCGTATTTTGTGATTCATGTTTTTATTTTTCCCTGTTTATTGATGCTTTTGAATTGCATTTTTGGACCTTGACCTTTCTTCCAGCAAGTTTTTACTTGGAAAAGTTTGAAAAAGTGACTTTTATGAACATTTTTAATAGTAATTGTAATATTATATTTAGGGCCGCACAGTGGTGCAGTGGGTAGCACAATCGCCTCACAGCAAGAAGGTCGCTGGTTCGAGCCTCGGCTAGGTCAGTTGGCATTTCTGTGTGGAGTTTGCATGTTCTGTTGGTGTGGGTTTCCTCCGGGTGCTCAGGTTTCCCCCACAAGTCCAAAAATATGCACTATAGGTGAATTGGGTAGGATAAATTGTCCGTAGTGTATGAGTGTGAATGAGTGTGTGTGGATGTTTCCCAGAGATGGGTTGCGGCTGGAAGGGCATCCGCTGCGTAAAACATATGCTGGATAAGTTGGCGGTTCATTCTGCTGTGGCAACCCCAGATTAATAAAGGGACTAAGCCGAAATGAAAATGAATGAATGAATAGAGGCTCGACTGGTTCGAGCCTCGGCTGGGTCAGTTGGCGTTTCTGTGTCGAGTTTGCATTTTCTCCCTGTGTTGGCGTGGGTTTCCTCCGGGTGCTCCGGTTTCCCCCACAAGTCCAAAGACATGCGGTATAGGTGAATTGGGTAAGCTAAATTGTCCGTAGTGTGAATGGGTGTGTATGGATGTTTCCCAAAGATGGGTTGCAGCTGGAAGGGCATCCGCTGCATAAAATATATGCTGGATAAGTTGGCGGTTCATTCCGCTGTGGCGACCCCAGATTAATAAAGGGACCAAGCCGAAAAGAAAATGAATGAATGAATAGATATTGATAAACTAACCTTCATATAAATGCATTTAGAAGTAACATTCGGTATTTATGAAGATGTAAATTAAATCAATACAATTTACACGCTCATAAAACTTGGTTTGAAAAGGTTGTCATCATTATGTTTGATCGTCGCTAGGGGTGGGCGGATTGATCCTGAAGTATCGATATTTTCGATACTGGCAGTGTATCACAAGGACCGATCCTTAAATAGAAGTATCGACCTTTTCTATGTGTTTTTCTTAATGAGTGATCATTGATTTTAATATCTTAATAATAGTAATAATGATAATAGTGAGTAATAGTATATAAATAAGTACTTAAATAGGAACAGGAATGGGAACTATAATATTCTACTGCTGTATCTCCATTAATGGGTCGGTGTTCGCTCACAGCCTCACACTTTCAAGGCACAGTACACAGCGCACGCAACAGCGCAGGTTTTAAAACTCAAGCGCGGGGCTGTGGTCATCGTGACTGAAGGAAAAAGAAGCATAATCTGGAGGTGTTTTACTCCAGTTAATAATGACAAGGCTTTGTGTGACACTTGATGACACCACTGATCAGTCAAAGAAAAATAGGCTCAAAAGGAGACACAACAGTCTTTTGGTTCATTAAAAAACAATATTAGATTTTTTAAAAACTGAACAAGGATTGTGCAATGTTATTTATTGTTATAATAATAATAATAATAATTCCTTACATTTATATAGCGCTTTTCTAGACACTCAAAGTGCTTTACACATTGGGGGGAATCTTCTCATCTACCACCAGTATGCAGCATCCACCTGGATGACGCGATGGCAGCCATATTGCGCCAGACCGCACACCACACACCAGCTGATTGGTGGAGAGGAGACAGAGTGATGAAGCCAAGTGTGATATGGGGATGGTTAGGAGGACAGAGGCCATTGGGCAAATTTGGCCAGGATGCCGGGGTTAAACAATTTTTCCTGGGAAATTTTTGACCACAGAGAGTCAGGACCTCGGTTTAATGTCTCATCCGAATGTCTCGCTAAGCAGTATAGAGTGCCCTACACTATACTGGGGCATTAGGACCCACTCATATTGCAGGTTGAGCGCGCCCTGCTGGCCTCACTAACACCACTTCTGGCAGCAATAAATAAACTTCACCTATGAATTAGCATGTTGTTAGCATGAATTTAGCAACCTACATGATAAAGCATTACACAAAATCACACAGAATCATTTATTTTTGGATCCAAGAAGTGCTCTGTTTAGACCTTCACCACTTCTTCTTTCTGGAGAAGAATTAGTCGCAGCCGCCAGAGACGAATTTCAAATAAAAACCTCTCACAAACGTTCAGATAGTAAAATAAAAAGTCAATAAAATGCTAAATAATTCCAAGCTACATAGGTTAACTTGGACACATGCAATAAGATTGGGGAGATTCTTAACACTTGACTACACTT
>CAIGQW010050368.1:44804-61974 GCA_903798125.1 Danio choprae
ATAATCGTGTATATAAAAAAGAAAATCAAACACGAAGAGTCTAAAAACCCTTTAGTATGAGGAACTACTTTCTTCCGCCATTCATTCACATCTGCAGCTGACGTCAGAACAGCAGATAGATATATGATAGATACATTTTCTTCGGGTTCATATCAAATGGTTTTCTACTTTTTATCATAATAATATTAATTGTTGGAACGGCTCATTCTTTGAGGAGTTTTTGGCCGAATCCAGCACTGAACTGGGAGAGATTCACCGAAGCTGTCCTTTGTCAAATGCTAGAGAGCTGTCGCTTTTAAAATTCTCTCTGGAATATAATTAAAAATAAGTTGTAAGCACTTCTTTCTTCGTGTCGTGTCCTTTGGAAGCCCAAATACAGATACAGAAGAAGCTCTATGGAAATAGGAGTGTTTGGACGACATTTTAGCTTTCCCTGCTATACCATTACAGCGCCTCTGTGGCCACGTCCCTTCACTGTGCGTTTCTTATGCACGTAACCTGAAGGGTTTATGACATTATTAACCCGGATGTATTTTTTTTGTAGTCCCCAAACCTTATTCGATGTAGGCTTTGCTAAGCTAACTCTGTAAAAGCCAATGTCTCCCTTTGCATTGAACTTTAAGCATATTACATTCAGAGATGTTGTTTATGTCCGCACAACTACATTACACATCAACTTAAGTTTAAAATATGAAATCTTGGTGAACAAGCACCAAGCATGTTGTAGCTGTAAGACCCTGGCTAGATGTTTTGACAGTCGGCCTTGTGGGACCCTCAGTGGGATACCTCTGGTGGTGCCTGTTGAGTTAGCAGTGTTCACCACTTGCCTTATATCAGGGCTAATCTTTCGGTTCACACGAACTGTAACGTTTTTAATTAAACAAAAAATACAATTAATTGGATTTTAATATCATTTGAAATTAAGTAATTTTTTCAGGCCCATTCGGAGGCGTTCGGAAAACCCACCCCTCATTAACAAAGGTCCAGAATTTTTCCCATAAATTAGCTCATTTGTCCTATTTTGACTAATATACCATCATAAATAGTTAAAATAATCCATCGAAAAAGGCTTTGAGACCAAGCGGAATCGTCTGTTGGCTGTCGTGACTTTAGTTAATCAGTTTTGTTCAGTACAAACAAATATTTTTCATGACTGTAGCGTCCGTCCGTGCAAGAAAACATTCAATCTGAGATAAGTGAAGTCATCTTTCACTACTGTATTGGTTTAACCCTTTTGTAAGCAACTTTTATTCTACATCTTGGCCCTTATTCGTAAATGAAAAAATGACCAATAAAAAGGTGTGAAGCACCAAATGCGGCCCACATTAAAATACATTTGAACACTATTTTGGCTATTGTTGTTATCCAGGAATTTTGAAATGTACTTTACAAGAGAGGCTAGAAAAATCGTGAAACTCTACATTATTATTATTCTCATTCTCATTTCGGCTTAGTCCCTTTATTAATCTGGGGTCGCCACAGCGGAATTAACCGCCAACTTATCCAGCATATGTTTTACGCAGCGGATGCCCTTCCAGCTGCAACCCATCTCCGGGAAACATCCATACACACCCATTCACACTCATACACTACGGACAATTTAGCTTACCCAATTCACCTGTACCGCATGTCTTTGGACTTGTGGGGGAAACCGGAGCACCCGGAGGAAACCCACGCCAACACAGGGAGAACATGCAAACTCCACACAGAAACGCCAACTGACCCAGCCGAGGCTCGAACCAGCGACTTCTTGCTGTGAGGCAAACGTGCTACCCACTGCGCCACTGTGAGGCCCATTATTATTATTAAGTTTTAATTCTTTATCATTCAAATGGCCAAATTCCGACTAAGGAAAGTTGAATGTGCTGGCAAGTTTGTCATTTGCATAATAAATGACAATAGGCTACAGACTTTAACTGATTCCATTTTTTCTAATGATAAATTCATTCATTCATTTTCATTTCGGCTTAGTCCCTTTATTAATCTGGGGTCGCCACAGCGGAATGAACCGCCAACTTATCCAGCATATGTTTTACGCAGCGGATGCCCTTCCAGCTGCAACCCATCTCTGGGAAACATCCATACACACCCGGAGGAAATCCACGGCAACACAGAAACGCCAACTGACCCAGCCGAGGCTCGAACCAGCGACTTCTTGCTGTGAGGCGAACGTGCTACCCACTGCGCCACTGTGAGGCCCTCTAATGATAAATTATGTAATAAATTTGTATTTTGAAAAATAAGCATTTTTATTATTTCTTTATTGTAAATCTTTAGGAAATATTTTGGTATATCAAAGTGTGTGTATGATGACCATGCGACAAGCTAATCAGTCTTAAAATGTCACTAAAACGCAGTATTTAAATATCATAATTAAATAAGGAATAAGGCCTACAACTGCCAACAAGGTCCAGTTTTTGAGAAAAGAGAACCATCCCTTTCACCAGGCTGGCTATCGGCGTGACTTTGCACTTGCATGTAAATAGACGCTGATTGTTCTCCTGGCTTGTCAAAATGGTATTGCAAGATTGAGGTTTTCAAGACAGCCCTAAAGGTGGCTGTTCGATATATGTGAACCATTACAATCAAATAACATTAAACATTAGGGTCTACCTTAGCTGTGTTTTTGTCTAGCCTTGTCTGCTGAGAGAGCTGTTCTTTCACTAATGCAGCATTTAGTCAACAAATTAATTACTATATATTGACTTGAGGGCCTCACAGTGGCGCAGTGGGTAGCACGTTCGCCTCACAGCAAGAAGTCGCTGGTTCGAGCCTCGGCTGGGTCAGTTGGCGTTTCTGTGTGGAGTTTGCATGTTCTCCCTGTGTTGGCGTGGGTTTCCTCCGGGTGCTCCGGTTTCCCCCACAAGTCCAAAGACATGCGGTACAGGTGAATTGGATAAGCTAAATTGTCCGTAGTGTATGAGTGTGAATGGGTGTGTATGGATGTTTCCCAAAGATGGGTTGCAGCTGGAAGGGCATCCGCTGCGTAAAACATATGCTGGATAAGTTGGCGGTTCATTCCGCTGTGGTGACCCCAGATTAATAAAGGGACTAAGCCGAAATGAAAATGAATGAATGAATGCCTGGAAAACATGTCTTCCAGTGTACGGTATACAGTACTCCAGAATGTTATCAAGAGTGATCAGATGAATTGCATAGTCCTTCTTTGCCATGAAAATTATCCTAATCCTTAAAAAAAATGCTGTCAATAAAGGAGCTGCTGAGATCATTTCAGTAATCGTCTTGTTCACTCAGGTGAGAATGTTGATGAGCACAAGGGTGGAGATCATTATGTCAGGCTGATTGGGTTAGAATGGCAGACTTAACATGTTCAAAGGAAGGTGATGCTTGAAATCATTGTTCTTTCATTGTTAACCATGATGACCTGCAAAGAAAGCGTGCAGCCATCATTGTGTTGCATAAAAATGGCTTCACAGGCAAGGATATTGTGGCTACTAAGATTGCAGCTAAATCAACAATTTATTGAATCATCAAGAACTTCAAGGAATGAGGTTCAATTCTTGTTAAGAAGGCTTCAGGGTGTCCAGGAAAGTCCAGAAAGTGACAGGATGGTCTCCTAAAGAGGATTCAGCTGCGGGATCATAGTGCCAACAGTGCAGAGTTTGCTCCGGAATGGCAGCAGGCAGGTGTGAGCGCATCTGCAGCACAGTGAGGCCAAGACTTTTGGAAGATGGCCTGGTGTCAAGAAGGGCAGCAAAGAAGCCACTTCTCTCCAAAAAAACATCAGGGACAGATCGATCTTCTGCTAAAAGTATGGCGAATGGACTGCTGAGGACTGGGGCAAAGTCATATTCTCAGATGAAGCCCCTTTCCGGTTGTTTGGAGCATCTGGAAAAAGGCTTGTCCGGAGAAGAAAAGGTGAGCGCTACCATCAGTCATGTGTCATGCCAACAGTAAAGCATCCTGAGACCATTCATATGTGGGGTTGCTTCTCATCCAAGGAAGTGGGCTCACTCACAATATTGCCCAAAAACACAGCCATGAATAAAGAATGGTACCAAAACACCTCCAACAGCAACTTCTTTCAACAATCCAACAACAGCTTGGTGAAGAACAATGATTTTCCAGCACGATGGAGCACCGTACCATAAGGCAAAAGGGATATCTAAGTGGCTCGGGCACCAAAACGTTGAAATCTTTGGTCCATGGGCTGGAAACTTCCCAGAATTAATCCCATTGAGAACTTGTGGTCAATCCTCAAGAAGCGGGTGGACAAACAAAAACCCACTAATTCTGACAAACTCCAAGAAGTGATTATGAAAGGTTGCTATCAGTCAGGATTTGGCCCAGAAGGTGATTGAGAGCATGCCCAGTCCAATTGCAGAGGTTCTGAAAAAGAAGGGCAACACTGCACATACTGACTTTCTGCATAAATGTGATGTAATTGTGGATAAAAGCCTTTGAAATGCATGAAGTGTTTGTAATTATATTTCAGTACATCACAAAAACAACTGAAACAAAGATCTAAAAGCAGATCAGCAGCAAACTTAATGAAAACTAATATTTATGTAATTCTCAAAACTTTTGGCCACGACTGAACATATAGTTTCGCTGTGTGTTTTAAATGCTCATCTGAAACGTCAGCTGTCCATCCACTTCATTCTCTCCAGGCAGTGCACACTTCCATCGCATTATCACGTGTCAAAACACATGTGCTGTCAGTGATTTCGCTTCTAGAGGTTGCTCTTCCCATAGATACGTTCGCTTTTCTCACTGTATAGTTACACGATAGACTGTATAGACTTTGTTGTCCTTCTCAGCTGCCCAAAAGTGTCTGTTTGCAGTATTGCACCAAATACCCTAGTAAACCTAGTAATCCCGGCAGGGATTTTAAAACCCTCACACAGTAATGGGCCTCAAAAAACACATGTAAAATGATAAATTATAAGCCAGACTTGCAATGTGACTATTGTGAATGATCACATTGCGATATCGATGCTGAAATGATATATCGTGCAGCCCTAGATATGAGAATGAACTCATTCATTCATTTTCTTTTCGGCTTAGTCCCTTTATTAATCTGGGATCGCCACAGCGTAATGAACCGCCGACTTATCCAGCATATGTTTTACGCAGCGGATGCCCTTCCAGCTGCAACCCATCACTAGGAAACATCCACACACACTCATTCACACACAAACACTACGGACAATTTAGCTTACCCAATTCACCTATAGCGCATGTCTTTGGACTTGTGGGGGAAACCGGAGCACCCGGAGGAAACCCATGCGAACAATGGAAGAACATGCAAACTCCACACAGAAATGCCAACAGCCAAGGCACAAACCAGCGACCTTCTTGTTTTGAGGCAATTGTGCTACCCACTGCGCCACCACGTCACCCTTGAAAATGAACCAATCAGTACCAATTAATCAGCAAAACCGGTACATCTGTGACCTTTTAGTTCTTTGCCTTCACGACGTGCATTTAAAATCCTTTAACGCACAGCAGTCCTTTAATTATCCCTTGCATACATACAGTCAAGCCTGACATTATTCAACCCCCTGGGCTTTATGTAAATGGAACTGTTTTTACAAATCAGATAGCTATCCGATCAGAGATAATGCATAAAGTGATCAAGTGTGTAAACATGGTCCTTAACTCTTTCCCTGCCAGCGTTTTTTTTTTTTTACAAAAGTTGCCAGCGACTGCCAGTATTTTTGATGATTTTTCATCTAAACTTGACAGCGCTCAGAATATTATTGGCGAATATAACCATAGTATATATCAAAATAAAGAACCAACGCCCTGCACCCCCCATCTTTTTCTATCTTCATGTGTTCATATTTTATACCCACAAAATTAATTTGTCTAAAACTAGTGCGTTTTCAAGATAATACACAATATATAATATATAACACACACACACACACATTACACATACATTTACACACATACTGTACACACACAAGTGTGTATGTGAGTATGTGTGCACGCACATCCACATACACACACGGCTGTGTCCGCTCGTGCAAGCTTGTGTGTGTGTGTCTGTGTGTAAAACAGATTTCTAACCTTGTGAACATTGACGAGGGCAGATCATTTCGCTATGCCAAGCCCTTGTATAACATTAGTAGGAAAAGGAACGATCTTACCCGCAATCTTACATTCTTTTTCTCAGATTTCCCTCCCAAGTATGTAACGTAACGTACCTCACTCTGGACATACATCAGAGCTTCCCCTACTGTAACATACCTAAAACTCAGATGACAGTTAAAATCTCATTAATGGCAGGGAAAGAGTTAAGCCCGAATGGACGGGAATTTCCTAGGACTTTTATTTCATTTTTATGTTGGTGTAGTTTCAACTGAAACAGAGTATTGAGTAGGCGGCAGGCTTTCTTTTTACACATCATTCCTTTACAGCAAACTAAAGGTAAGAGGGGAGTGGTTAAGAATAGTGTGGCTGAAGCATCAAACTAGCGTCAACAAAGAAGGAGCCGATCCAAATGCAGAAGCAGTTGCTCAGACTGAATATTTTTAAAGCAAACATTTACAGGATTACCTTTAGCACAGACAAATTGTTCACCTAAAGAATAACAGTTTGCGCTAGCAATATGAACACTGTAAATTCATTTCAGATAGATGTCTGATTCTCACCATCCACTGGTCACTGAGTTGGTCAGTGTTGGTAACTGAGACCTGCTGCACGTCAATCTCCCCCCCACCCCTCTTTTCAATAGTACCTGGATGCAGCCTTGATGGTGCCAGTTTAGACTGCATATCTCAGTAGACTGCATATCTATGACTTTGGGTCATGACCGAAAGGACAAGATCTCGGATACAGGCGGCCGAAATGAGTTTCCTTCGCAGGGTGGCAGGACGCACCCTTATAGATAGGGTGAGGAGCTCTGTCACCCGGGAGGAGCTCAGAGTAGAGCCGCTGCTCCTCCACATCAAGAGAGGTCAGCTGAGGTGGCTCGGGCATCTGTTTCGGATGCCTCCTGGACGCCTACCTAGGGAGGTGTTCCAGACATGTCCCAACGGGAGGAAGACCCAGGACACGCTGGAGGGACTATGTCTCTCGGCTGGCCTGGGAACGCCTCGGGATCCCCCAGGAGGAGCTGGAGGAAGTGTCTGGGGAGAGGGAAGTCTAGGGTTCTCTCCTAAGAATGCTGCCCCTGCGACCCGGCCCCAGAAAAGTGGTTGAAAATGAATGAATGAATGAATCTCAGTGATGCAATGTCAGACTCAATGCACTCAATGGAGCTAGTGATATCACTGTGAGGGGTGGGGCTAGGTGAGCGCATTAAAAACCCTTGAATGCAACTCAGATTGTATGGCCCCAGGTCTGCATCCAGACCCCTCTCATTCTTTGTATTCTGTCTTCTTATGTATTCTGCTTTGTGCAGTAGAGTTCTGGTTAGAGATGTCAACAGTACCGACTTTATTATGAGAAAAACTTCTATTGGCCACTTGCATTTTGAGCCTGCTGTGTGGACTCGTGAACAACACTGATTGGCCATCGTGTCCATGCACCCAGCAGGTATTGCTGTGAATGGCTACAGTGGTCACTTGACACTAATATCTGTTGAGCATGTGTACACAATGGCCGATCTGCTATTTCAAGAATCCACCCAGCAGAACTCAAATGTTAGCAGGAAATGCCTTTTTTTTAATTAACCAAACTCTGTACTTTTGACATCCCTACTTCTGATCACCATCTATTAAAATTGATCTGTATGGAGATAAAAGCATCAGATAAAATGTGTTGTTGAGATTCTATCAGGGATACGCTTGTGCAATCATGTTAGGACTGGGCGATTAATTGAAAAGTAATCAAAATCGACATTCAGAAACTATAAGTCGATCCAATTTTTCCAGGTCAACTTTTTGATTACTTTCCCGACAGCATGGGTCATGAGTCATGTGACCCCGCTCTGTTTATACTTCTGTGTTGAGCGCACGCATATGGTAATGTATTCTTTTTAATCATTGCCTCTGTGATTGGCTTACTTTTTTTTTTTTAAATAAATTAAAAGCTTATTTAATTATATAGGTTTTTATAGAGGCTTTCTGCTGCTAAGGTATAAATAAATAAATATTTAATAAATATTCATTCATTCATTCATTTTCTTTTCGGCTTAGTCCCTTTATTAATCTGGGGTCACCACAGCTGAATGAACCGACAACTTATCCAGCATATGTTTTACGCAGCGGATGCCCTTCCAGCTGCAACCCATCACTGGGAAACACCCATACACACTCATTCACACATACACTACGGACAATTTAGCTTACCCGATTCACCTATAGCGCATGTCTTTGGACTGTGGGGGAAACCGGAGCACCCGGAGGAAACCCACGCAAACACGGGGAGAACATGCAAAGTCCACACAGAAATGCCAACTGACCCAGCCGAGGCTTGAATCAGCGACCTTCTTGCTGTGCTCTTTTTCCTTCGTCACAGGTCCGCCCTAATTACGTCGGCGACGTCACCGGTTGATAACCTATTATAGCGATACTTGTTGTGGATTCTGTATTCCTGTGTTGTGTGTGTGTGTAAATTTGGTTCCCTTGTTGTGATCCCTCCAGTGCTCCCCCCCCCCCCCTGTAAGTTTTGTTTTGGCTTTGTTTGTTATCACTGTAAAGTATTGTATATACACGGTTGAAGCAGTAGGGATTGGATTCCACACTTTTCTTCATTGTAAATATTTTCTCCTGTTTTTTATATATAGGTAGGACGTGAGGGGTAGTATTGTATTTTTATTTTTGTTAGTTTCCTTGTAAGGTATAGGTGTTTTTTTTTAATGGGTGTTTAGATAGAGTGTACTTTTTGTTAATTATTTTTTTGTGGGTCCTCTCCGAGGTAAGGCTTCACGTTTTGGGTGTTCAAAAAGAAAAAGAACGACAAAAAAAAAAAAAAGAAAGACAAATAAACCATCCCGACTCTTAAGGGTTATTAAAAGTTCATTATTTTGTCGAGTGCATTATATATGTTACGATGTAACTGACTTACATCCAAGTGTCCTCTTTTCAGTCGTCCATGGGGAAATTTAACTGTGCTCTTCGGCTACTGGTACTTGCGTTTTGGCATTCTAAAATTAAAAAGGACATAAACAAAAAATATTAACATTGCTACTCAAGAATGGTATGATGTTGAATATAAAGCAGTTAATTTACTAAAAGCTGTGCTTCACACAGTCCTTACATAATTAATAATAATTAATATTTGTTTAGCCTCACAGTGGCGCAGTGGGTAGCACGTTCGCCTCACAGCAAGAAGGTCGCTGATCGCTGGTTCGAGCCTCAGCTGGGTCAGTTGCCGTTTCTGTGTGGAGTTTGCATGTTCTCCCCGTGTTGGCGTGGGTTTCCTCCAGGTGCTCCGGTTTCCCCCACAAGTCCAAAGACATGCGGTATAGGTGAATTGGGTAAGCTAAATTGTCCGTAGTGTATGTGTGTGAATGAGTGTGTGTGGATGTTTCCCAGTGATGGTTTGCAGCTGGAAGGGCATCCGCTGTGTAAAACATATGCTGGATAAGTTGGCGGTCATTCCACTGTGGCGCCCCCTGATAAATAAGAAACTAATCCAAAGGAAAATAATTGTACAATGTAAAAATGTGTTGGCCAATGTACGTAACAAGAGCCTTGTACAATATAAACTTGAACTGCTGTACAATTGTTAATAAACTGTTATACAAATAAACTTGAATTAAATTATTTAAGGCCACTTAATATAAACCGGGGCCATAAAAACCCCACTGTGTTCTGCATTTGAGAGGAGAAACAACGAGGTTTAATAATTATTTGAACACAATTTTTAGACACTCACATGATCTTATGAGAACTACATCAGTAACATCTCAATTTCTCTGAGAAAAAACAAACACATCATCAGGGAATAGGAAGTTGTGGTTGACCGAAGCCCAGTGTAGTAACAGAGAGGTTGTGAAACCAGAAGGGAAAAAAAACCAACAACTGAAAATGGCCAATGATCACACAGGCCAACGCAGTTAGAGATGTGTGGTTATTTTCAACATAACGTTTTTACTATTGACCAGTTCTCACATCAGTAACACTCTTATGAGTTTGTCATTTGTGGACTGAAAACATCGGAGAAAATGTTTGGCACGGTTTGGTTCAGTTTGTGGTGTCTACTTGGTGAGTTTTACATTTGCTTTTATCGCTTCATTATTATTATTATTTATTTATTTAACTTTAAAACTTGTTTTGTTTCTACTTCAAACCATTTACTGTAGTAAAACGCCATCATGTTTTTACCTTTATTATAGATAAAGTGAGATATGTGTTACATTATCATCTGGTTTGTGATTTATTATAGTATTTTTTTTGTCTTTCTCTTTTTTTGATCAGGGGTGTTTGGTGTAACAGATGAGCTGAGGTTGGTGTCAGTGATGGAGGGAGACTCGGTTACTTTACACACTGATAGAGAAATGAGGAACAACGATGTGATTCTGTGGAGGTTTGGCCCTGAAAACACTTTAATAGTACAAATCAACGTCACCGAGAGCAGTTTGACTGTAAAGGAAGATTACGATGGAAGATTTAAAGGCAGCGTGATGGCGGATCATCAAACCGGATGTCTGACCATCACAAACACCAGGGCTGAACATGCTGGACGTTACCAGCTACAGAACGGACATAAGAGGACGTTTTTCATTCTCGTAGTTTATGGTGAGTTTCATGTTTTAATCATATATTTAAAGCCAATATTAACCCACAAACACCGTCTCTTTTGTATATGTGTGACTGTTATTATAATTTTATGTTATTTATAATATTTAATATCCATATGCAGTTAAAGACAAAACTATTATCTCTCCAGAGGTTTGTTTTTATGTTTATTTTTCATATGTTTCTTAATTGGGGCCCTTACGCTGGCGCAGTGGGTAGCTCGATTTTAGCTTACCCAATTCACCTATAGCGCATGTCTTTAGACGTGTGGGGGAAGCCGGAGCACCCGGAGGAAACCCACGCAAACACGGGGAGAACATGCAAACTCCACACAGAAATGCCAACTGACCCAGCCGAGGCTCAAACCTGCAACCTTCTTGCTATGAGGCGAGAGCGCTACCCACTGCGCCACCGTGCTGCTCGCCCCTAAGAAATTATTCTTTTCAATTGTCTACCTGCCTGGTTAACCTAATGAAACCTTCATATTACACTTTAAATAAATACTAGTGTCTTGCAAAATAACTTGTAAAATATCAGGTAGTCATCATGTCAAAGACAAAAAAAATTAGTTCCCAGTCTCTTTCAGCTGCTGCCGTCAGGAAGAAGGTTTCAAAGTATTAAAGCCTGCTCGGCTAGACTACTCAACAGCTTCTTCCCACAGGCTGTTAGAGCCCTCAACTCCAGCCAACTTACCCCCCTCTGAAACCTCCCCATGCATTTCTGAGTGTGTCCTATACAGGTGAGTGGGCTTAACAAACCACCTGTGGAAGGACACCCTCTAGTCTCTTTGACCCTTGCACCAGGTTGCACATTTGCACTATAGACACTTTCTTAATTACTCCATGTCTCTTGGAAAAACACTGGTGAGTGGGCTTGACAAACCACCTGTAGAAACACTCTTTTCTCTTATGCACCTGACACTTTATCTAAACTCTAAACTTTATCTTACAAGGACTCAATAATGAAGGCGATGTTTACTATAAATGTACCACAATCATGTTGCACTGCTTGCTTCAACTTTGAATAACTCTTGCACAATATTCAACCTTAAATGGCTCTTTTGCACAATATCCTGCACAACATTGTTCAGTCTCATGTAAAAGTACTTGTATAGCCTCTCTACTGTGTATAGTTTAAGTATTTTATTCTATTCTATTTTATCTTACAGTATATGTTAGTTATGCATAGGTTTTTTTTAAAACAGCTCTTATGTCCAGTGTTGAGTTTGTATTCATGATTTATTTATGTAGCACCGTTGTCTTGCGAGACAGGACATTTCGTTCCTCTGTATGTCCACACATGTAGCGCAATGACAATAAAGCTCGACTTGACTTGACTTGACTAAACAGCATTTGGGAAATATAAAAATAAAATAAAATTTCATAATAATTTAATAATTTTGCTGTATAAGGCAAACGGTCTGGTGTAGTCTTAACACAGTCAATGCAGTCTTAATGCTTCATTGTACCGCAAAGCACACCTCTCAGAAAATGTAACTACACATTGCGATAGAGTCGAGAGCCGCGAGTGTTTATAACAATGGTTGAGTCAGGAGCTTATTTAATGGTTAAAGTTGTTAAACGTTCGTTGGTTCCCACCTCTTTCTTTTCTGAATCAGCTCATTTTCTTGAGCTACAATTGCAATTACAATTACATGCATATCCTGCGAATGCCCAAAACACCGGCAAATAAACTCAAACAGTCCTCAGTGCAGCCTATAGTGTAGTGTCATACATACACTACGCAACCAGGGCTCTCAAAAAATGGTCTACTGGTAGCCCGACAGAAAAAATAACCGCCCGGGACTTTACGAGTCCTGGTTACGTACATTGAAGTGCGCAACGTGACTTACTGCATGTGTTTAAAATATGCATGCACACAAGTTGTCCATTACTTTATTCCAGGGGTGCCCAAACTCAGTCCTGGAGAGCCGGTGTCCTGCAGATTTTAGCTCCAACTTGCCTCAACACACCGGCACGGATGTTTCTAGAAAGCTTAGTAAGAGCTTGATTAGCTAGCCCAGGTGTGTCTGTTTGGGGTTGAAACCAAACTTTGCAGGACACCGGCCCTCCAGGACTGAGTTTAGACACCCCTGCTTTAGTCTGTAAACCTATTCTCTGACTCACACTCCGAAGCTGCAGGTGGCAGCGATGCACCAAAATGCTGGATGCCAACTGCCGTAAAAATGGACATTGTAACTGTAACGGAGGCCAGCTAATGAAGTGCTGTGCAGGTAAACCTCACTCATCTGACTTCTAAAGGTGCTTGAGCGACAGACACTAGAGGCCATGGTCTTTAGCCTCCTTGTTAGAGCAACCGACTCCCATGCTGAGATTCACTGGCTCAATCCCAGCTCAGAGTGCGTTTGGGTGGTGTAGGATCGACGGGGTTACATTGGTGCCGTGACCCGGATGAGAGTGAGGTTTAGAGGGGTGAGTCTAATGGAGGCCAGCTAGTGAAGTGCTGTGCAGGTAAACCTCACTCCTCTGACTTCTAAAGGTGCTTTAGCGACAGACACTAGAGGCCATGGTCTTTAGCCTCCTTGTTAAAGCAACCGACTCCCATGCTGAGAGTCACCGGCTCAATCCCAGCTCAGAATGCGTTTGGGTGGTGTAGGACCGGCGGGGTTACATTGGTGCCGTGACCCGGATGAGAGTGAGGTTTAGAGGGGTGAGTCTAACGAAGGCCAGCTAGTGAAGTGCTGGGCAGGTAAACCTCACTCCTCTGACCTCTAAAGGTGCTCTAGTGACAAACGCTAGAGGTCATAGTCTTTAGCCTCCTTGTTAGAGCAACCAACTTCCATTTGGAAGCGTCGCCAGTTCGATACCAGCTCGGAGCTGGTTTGGGTGGTGTAGGACCGGCGGGGTTGCATAACCATTTATTATAATGTCTATAGTTGTTACCCACAAGCTACTCTGAGGGTTGGGGTAAGTGTAGACGTTAATAACACACTCTGTATTATTTACTAAATCACACATTACAAACAATTCCCTTTCTAGCGACAACCACTCGCACATGCACGGCGACGTAATGGATGTAACCATTCTACACGCATTCATTCATAAAATCAAAATACTATAGGACAGTCAGCTAATACATGCGTGACGTTGCCACGTTTCAGTCTCAAACTCGACACAGTGAACACAGAAACCACACTGCCAACTAGTGTTTCTGAAGTGTTACTGCAGAGAGAAATTGACTCTGTGCATGGGGACTTTGTGTGAATCTAGCAGTCTCTGGACAATGAAATAAAATAACTGGCATACATTTAATTTCTTTTGGGTCAACATTGGGCTGTAATTTTTTTGGACCTGGCAACCCTGCTTTTAATGATCATAAAGCGTTTCTTCATCTGTGATTAACCCTTTTTTTCTTCAGGGGATTTTGCTGAGAAAGGCAAGATGAAGCCAGTGTCTGTGATGGAGGGAGAATCTGTGTCTCTACACACTGACACTGAAATGAGGAAGAATGATCTGATTCTGTGGAGGTTTGGAAAGTATCCAATAGTTCAAATCAACGGAATGGCTCAAAACGTGACTGTACATAATGTACTCGAAGGGATTTTCACTGACAGACTGAACGTAGATCCACACACTGGATCTCTGACCATCATCAGCACCAGAACTGAACACACTGGAGTTTATCTGCTAGAGATCAACAGCATCAAGAAGATCTTCATCCTTAGTGTCTATGGTGAGTCTCTCTTTTATTCATTACCTGTGCTGGACAGTGTTTATGCTTCACTAATGTACATATCTGTTCTTTATCAGAGAAAGCAAAATAGTGTATTTGTTACTCAACTACATTTTCTGAATAGAGAAATTGCACTGAACAATTAATTTGTGAATTGGAATGACAACTGTTGAGTCAACACAAAAGAGTCAACAACTCACTGATTCAAAAGATCCAACTCACTGATTCAAATGATCCAAAATGAGTCTCCAGTAAATGATTTACTAATTTAAATGATCCATTCACAGCGAGTCTTGAGTAAATGATTCACTAATTCAAATGTTCCCTTAAGAGTGAGTCTCCAGTAAATGATTCACTAATTCAAATGTTCCTTTAAGAGTGAGTCTCCAGTAAATTATTTACTAATTCAAATGATCTATTTAGAGTGAGTTTACAGTAATTTATTCACTAATTCAAATGATCTGTTCAGAGTGAGTTTACAGTAAGCTATTCACTAATTCAATTGATCTATTCAGAGTGAGTCTCCAGTAAATGATTCACTAATTTAAATGATCCACCTAAAGCGAGTCTCAAATAAATGATTCACTAATTCAAATGATCTGTTCAGAGTTAGTCTCCAGTAAATGATTCACTTATTTACATTATCTGTTCAATGTAAATCTCCAGTAAATTATTCCTAATTCAAATGGTATATTCAGAGTAAATCTTCAATAAATGATTCACTAATTCAAATATTCATTCAGAGTGAGTCTCCAGTAAATGATTAATTAATTCAAATGATCAGTTCAGCGTCAGTCTTCAGTAAAGGATTCACTAATTCAAACAATTCGTTCAGAGTGAGTCTCAGATAATTGATTCACTAATTCAAATCATCTACCCAAAGTGAATCTCCAGTAAGCGTTTCACTAATCCAAATAATCTGTTCTGATAGAGACTCCAGTAAATGATTCACTAATTCAAATGATTCGTTCAGAGTGAGTCTCCAGTCAGTAATTTACTAATTCAGATGATCAATTCACAGTGAGTTTCCAGTAAATGATTCACTAATTCAAATGATCTGTTTAGAGTAAGTGTCCATTAAATGATTCACTAATTTAAATGATCCGTTTAGAGTGAGTCTCCAGTAAATTATTGACTAATTTAAATGATCCATCTAGAGTGAGTCTCTAGTAAACGATTCACTAATTTAAATGATCTATTCACAGCGAGTCTTGAGTAAATGATTCACTCATTTAAATGATCCATTCACAGTGAGTCTCCAGTAAATGATTTACTAATTTAAATGATCCATTCGCAGCGAGTCTTGAGTAAATTATTCACTGATTTAAATGATCCATTCATGGTAAGTTTCCAGTAAATGATTTACTAATTTAAATGATCCATTCACAGTGAGTCTCCAGTAAATGATTCACTAATTTAAATGATCCAATCACAGCGAGTCTTGAGTAAATGATTCACAAATTTAAATGATCCATTCAGTGAGCCTCCAGTAAGCGATTCAGCTATTTAAATGAAGTTCAACGTGAATCTCCAGTAAATTATTCCTAATTCAAATGGTATATTCAGAGTAAATCTTTAGTAAATGATTCACTAATTCAAATGATTCGTTCAGAGTGAGTCTCCAATAAGTGATTCATTCATTCATTCATTCATTTTCATTTCGGCTTAGTCCCTTTATTAATCTGGGGTCGCCACAGCGGAATGAACCGCCAACTTATCCAGCATATGTTTTACACAGCGGATGCCCTTCCAGCTGCAACCCATCTCTGGGAAACATCCATACACACCCATTCACACTCATACACTACGGACAATTTAGCCTACCCAATTCACCTATACTGCACGTCTTTGGACTTGTGGGGGAAACCGGAGCACCCGGAGGAAACCCACGCCAACACGAGGAGAACATGCAAACTCCACACAGAAACGCCAACTGACCCAGCCGAGGCTCGAACCAGCGACCTTCTTGCTGTGAGGCGAACGTGCTATCCACTGCGCCACCGTGAGGCCCAATAAGTGATTCACTAATTCAAATGATCGGTTCAGAGGGAGTCTTCAGTAAATGATTCACTAATTCAAATGATCCATTCACAGTGAGTCTCCAGTAGACGGTTTACTGTTACCTACCAATTATAAACTGTCACCTAATGAGAGACAAAAATGTCCAATTACATTCAAAGATGATTTTTGTTCTCTCGCAAGAGAAGGTCAGAGAGCCAAACAGAAACACAGGAAAGGGAGGGTTTTCTTTTACTTCACTTTTATCTGTTCTCTCTAATCTTTAACATTACAGAACTTTTCCACTCGAGACAAGTAAATGAACTAAATAATCTAAGGCATCATATTTGTCATGCTATAGGACCCCCCTTTATAGGGTCATGCTTGACAAAAGTCCTGTTGTTTCCCCCAGATGTAGGTTTTTCATGAACTGTCATCACTGAGACCTCATTCTGTGGGCCTCAAACCATATCTTAAGATGAAAATATCAGCATTTATGATCTGCTAAAATGATTTTTTCTCCCTCTACAGCTGATTGTACGCACAGATATCAATGGGGTTAAGAGTGTGTGTGTGGTTTCATTATCAATTATCAGTGTGGTTATCAGACCATGACACGTTTAGCTAACTTAACTTTCTTGCCAAATAATCTTTCATCAGTAAGAGGTTTGTTAAAGTTTAGTAAATAAAAAAATCGAGTATTTGTGTAAGCAAGACTTCTACTGGAGTAATATTTTAGTAGGGTATCTGTACTTTGGCCTCACAGTGGCGCAGTGGGTAGCACGTTCGCCTCACAGCAAGAAGGTCGCTGGTTCGAGCCTCGG